>WMED01018065.1:0-12816 GCA_019650415.1 Pipa parva | reverse complement strand
TCAAAGAATTTCATGATTGCACTATTTCAAATTATTCTAATTCGTAGACCAGCACTTGTAGACACTTTGTGGGTAAGCTATACCACAACAAATGAGACACTTTGTTTGTTAAGTTATAGCACAGCCAACAAGGTCAGTTTGATACTAAGCGATACTGAAATCAGTATGATCAGGTTAAGGGTGAAACACACCAACCAAAAACGTGGCATCAACTACTGGTCTTATCTCATCGTTTATTTTTTATTTTTTTGACAAAGCAAAGCAGAATTCAGGCCTGTAAAACTATTAGTTATCAGTAACTCTTTTTCCATCCTAACTACATTACCCTAGATCTGTTTTAGTGGTTTTTATTTTTCTTGAAAACGGGAGTAACTCATCTTGTAATTAATTCCATTTACAAAGGAAGAGGCTTGTGATTCATGGCAACAAGCGTTTAATAATCACCGCAAGGATGACAAACTTTCTGCCCCTCCCTGCAGGGGTTAACAACCACAAACAAGAAGAGCCACTGAAGATTCCATGTAGGACTGTCACTGTGGCATCACAATAACACCCCAAAGAATTAAACTGACGATTCGTAACCTGCGCATTTTAAATGACAGAGAAAATTATGAAGCTATTTTTTTTAGACTTTTATGTGGCTAACTGGTAACTGGTAACTTAACACCGACATTTGAGAGGGGTATAAAGAGACAGAATGAATGTCTCCTAAAGAATGTTAACACGTTTTGAGGACGTATATTTTTGACCTGAATTAAAAGGGGGAATTCACTGTGAATGTAACTTTCAATATGTTGTACTTAGTAGTTAACATAATTTACTAGTGCTCTTCAGTAAAATTTTATTTCCCTAAAGTTTACATTTAAACGGTTGCTATGGTCTCTTCATGCAGCAACCGAATATCGATTTTAAGTAAAGGCTTAAAGGTAGACAGTGTGGGGCCCAATTTAAAAAAAAGATAAATAATAAAAAAGGTAAGCATGGGAATAGTATGTTTTCTGGAGAAATAAAAAAATCCCATGGAAATGAAGGTAAACATCGACATTTAAATAATTATGTGAATACAAAGTTTATATCACAAAATAAAAGTACAGGGGGCTTTAGGGGTCTGTCATCTGATTCGCTGGCTATAAATTAGATTGCATGATCTCTGGCTCTTTATACAAAGAGAGATTCATATATAAATAATATCTGTGTTGGTTAAAAAAAAAAAAAGAGCGAAGATTTTTAAAATCTTCCTTTTAAAGGACCGACAAAATAGACTGGCAATGCCAGCTGGGAGTGCCAACACAAAGGCAAAGACCTTTAAAAAGTTATGTATGGTGCAACGACTTACTATGCTGGAGGTAATCACCTTCCCCCAAGCTGTCTTCAATTCTGACGGAGTCTTTTGGCCTGCAATTCATTCTGTCTCCACCATACTCCTGCAGGAGAGTGTTGCAACTTTTTAATAATCTGACCAGACTTAAAGTAAATTAACTCTTTACAAGATTGCTGTACAGTCATCTATAAAGCACTGCATACTGGGACTTTTTGGTTTTTTTTTTTTAAAACAACATCATATCAAACATCAATAAAGATATGTTAAAGGGAAATTTTTTTTTTTAAAAAAAAAGTAAAAATTGTTTTAAATCATTTTCAGAGAAGAGTGGGAAGCACGATCTCTAAAAAAATCCCTGTCGTAAATACAGAACTTGCCGTTTAATAAAGTGAAACCTGAGTCCGACATATGTTAAAATCAGCAGTGTCATATTTAACCTCTGGATCTCAAATGCCATATGTCTTATTGTTGAGTAGGACAACCCAGGGCCACATTTTCAACAATTGATTAAATTTGAATTTAAGATAATGAACACCTATCAATTTGGAGCATGCCCTCTGTATGTAAAACTACAGATACTGCCAGCTAGCTTGCTGAGAATGCTGGGGGATGCACTTAAACAAGAGCTAGGTAGCAACATGTGGGCGATTCTTGCTTTAAAAAGGACCAAATGGAAAATGGAACAGAAGCTGTTTTGGAAGGTGGGGGGGAGTGGTGTGTGAACAAACTGCTGTCAAGCAGTCTAACCTTGTATATTTACTGGTATCACTTATAGATATCCCTCAGTCGTTCTTACCTTGTTCTCAATGAGGAACTCACATGCACGCTTCTCGCTGGGACCCTTTTCCGTAGACTTTTGCCTCCGCATGCAACAAAATAACCCTTCCACAGCTCGCCTCCAACCGAACCGACGGTTTCTGTGCCTTCCAGAAGGGCGCTGGGCCCTGAGATTTGTTCCGACAAACATGGGGCGCTCCAGAGCACTAGCGGTCAAGAAAATTAAAGGTAGTTAAATCTGCATGCACCCTTTCTTATTGCAAACTTGTTAAAGCAGGAGAAACAAATCCCTGTGTCACCACCAGTAGTGGTTCCTGATGTCGGATCCATGCGTCAATGACGTCCTACAAGTATTTCTCAGATACTGTACCCAGAAAAAATGACAGCCTTCCATCTCCCCATAATCCCTCTGCTCTGCCTGAACACGGGCTGGGACTTTTGCAGTGACGATTAGGTTCAGTTGTTGACACAAATCACACACATAGTGATAACAGACACAGTCCAGGGCTGTCCAAAAAAACTCTGCTCCAAAAAGCAGAGACCAAACCACCCTTCAAGAAGAATTTGAAACTAAAGCCCCCAAAGCATTCATAATAATAATAATTAAAAAAAAAATAAAAAGTGAGCAGAAATGCCGATTGCAAGCTTCTGAGAGCAAAGGTTTCATTTATTTCCCAGACTTCTTATCTTTAACTGTTCCACTGCTAGAGAGAGATCTGCAGGGCACTTTGCTACAACATACTGTAAGCTCTATAACTGCAAAGAAGCTATTAAAATCCAGGCTGGCTTCTTGTAAAACTGCAGAGTCAGAGTTATAGACTGCAGAATTCTATTCATTATCTTCAGACACTACAGACCAGGAAGGAATATGTTCCTGCATGCCGTCACCAGAGATTCTCTGTATTAAAGCATGACAGGAGTCATTAAAATTGCTTTGCATTGTCACTTGCTGATACAGGTATTCAGATCCCTCGGAAAAAAAAAAAAGAAATTTCTAAGATGGCCGAAGGAGGAAGAAAAAAGAAAGAGGAAAAAAAAAAAATAAAAAGAAGGAAGGAAGTTTTCTTATTGCAGAGAAATCTAGAAATATCCCCGTTACTGCAAACATTTCATGATGGGCGGAATTTACTTAACACGAAAAAGGACGGTTTTGCCTTTTTCGAGTTTATTCCTTTGTAAACGTCGCTGTTCGGTAAATATCGATCGATGTTTTTCCATCGATTTTTACCGATTGAAGCATTTCGATCGCATTTTTTAGATGGAAAAGTAGCCAAAGTACTAATGTCAAATATGGCTAAACTTTTCCCATCGGGGAAAAAAAAAAATCGATGGAAAAATATCAATCGATATTTACCGATCGAACAGCGATATTTACAGGGAATAAACTAGAAAAGGTGAAATTGTCCTTTTCAAGTCTACTCATTTTCTCACCAAACAGTTAAATGGGGGTTATTCACTAAAGTCCAAATTGTTGCGTATAGGTGCGAATTCGCCAGATAAAGACAGTCGCAATAGGTCGCAGTCACGACTTTATTATGGGAAAATTGTCGCAATCTTAACATTAAAAAATTGTCGCGACTTTCCAATGGGGAAATTGTAGCGGATTTACCATGGGAATCTGCAGTTTTGAATTCGCACCTTAGTGAATAACCCCCTCAATCTTTTTACATCCCAAGAGGTTTGATAAAATTCCCAGCACCTCGGGATCATTGAAATAAGGACAAGTAAAGTCTCTGAATGCCGTTTTCTCGTGTTCATTTCTATGCAGGTTTACATGGAAATAAAACAAAATGGTTATGTTAGTGGTCACCAAAAACTACATTGCTCACAGTCATTAGCCGTGCCTGCCTAAGATGCTCATTAATTATTATTAAAGGAGAAGTAATATCTACAGAAGTTCTATGGGTGATTGGGACAACACGCCTATTATTTCCTCCTGCTTGAATCTTTCAGGATGGATTCCTGATGTTACAATCCTGGCTCCATGCAGTCTTCTGTCTTCACTGCCAGTTCGAACATGGTCAATAGCAACATACCACATCTGAGCAAGCATTCACCAGTGGTGAAGTAAAGGAGGCGGGGCAAAGTTCCTTTTGTGACTTCAAAATAGCTGCAATAAATTCTGCTGAATGTTTTAACCAGACAGCAATTGGCAAGTAAATTATATTAGTCCATGCACCCACAGTCAGTGCATAAAAGGATTATGCCTATAGATTTTTTAGACGGATGGGCACCTCTCCTAGTAGGGGAAATAGGGGGATCAAAAGATAAATTCTAATTAAAAAGAAATTTTTAAATATTCAAATGTTGAACCGGGCATTTAAAATGTAACTTTGTATGAAATGATGAGTCACAATGCACTTCAGTTCATTGCATAATTTAGTCTGTTTATTTGCACAAAGGGGTGTGGCAACTTATTGGGTGTGGCCTATGGTGCCAAGCATTTTGTGCCTGTAAGTTCTTGTGGTGCAAACATGGTTTTGCCTAAAGTACTTCTGCAGACGTTGTCTTAGTTCTTCTTTTATATTTTGCTGTTAGCTGCTCCTTAGAAAGTCTTCTTTAAAGTTTAAAAAATGTTCTATTCCAAAGGCCGAAATTTATTAAACTCGGAAAAGCCATTTTCTCTCCTGACATGACCTTAGTAAGCCAGACAATAGACACATGGTACTCATTACTACTTTACACCAAAAGTGAGGTGTTAAACACTTGCAAATGACTGGGATTTCCATGAATGTAAAAAAACATGATAAGAATCGGGGCTTATTTATGAAAGCGAGAGTTCAGCCATCAAAGTGTATTCATGTCGCTTTAGGTTGCGATGCGCAGATAGTAATGAATTCTCTACGCCTTATTCACTAAATGGTGGAATCCCATAGTGAATGGGGTCGGATGGGATTTCTTGTGTAGTTCAGCAAAGTCAGACAGTGGGAGCCCTGCCATCAATTCTCTGCTTCCCTACTTTGATCTGGCAAAGTAAACCTAGCAACATTTGGCACAGTGCACTGTGCCGAATTCGCTACATCAACAGACTCCGATGCTTGATGAATAGGTGAATTACCTGTGCACTCGCACGCAAAGTGGTGCCAGGTGCCACATACATCTGCGACCACCGGAAGCAATTGATTTGGTCGAAAATTTGCCACACCACAGAGTTTGCCGAATACTCAAATTAATGCAAGTTTGCACCTTTATTCGACTGGTCAGACTTTCACAAGTAAGCCTCTTAATCTGCATTTTTTTTAAGGCTGGAGAAACCTAATGAAGATTGTATAGATTTAAATATATATTATTTTGCGTGTAAACTGAATTGAAGCCGTCTTTATATGCATGGGAAAGTAAGGAAATAGAAGCCTGTTGTTTGTACAGTACGTCTGGACTCGAGATATAGAGGTAATACATATACGTGATAATGCACCAGTACCTGTATACGTGAGTCACTGCTAACAACGCTCAAAGTATCACAGTTCATTATGAAAACCTGATACGTCTGTCTGAAGGAAAAGGACTTTGTGTGAAGATGAGACTAATTGTAAACCTGTCGGGAGAAGCGTATCCCCTTTGAGGAAGGATAAGCTCAGCTTGCCTTACTCCAGACCTAGAAACTGCTGATCCCATTTATTTTTCAATAATAACTTTCGCAATTTGGAAATCTCACTGTCCTTTGTTGGCTGTATAAACAGTAGTGCGGAGTCAGGTCAGGTATCAATACATTTCTTAGGGAAATGCACCGGTCACCTCAAAACTAATGCTAATTTAGGTGCTACTAATAAAATAAATGTTTTTGTAAATAGATATGCATTTACATATATTTATCTAGATGTATTGACATTATAGCTCCTCCAATCAGATCCCTTAAAACACGATCTAGTGGGGATCTGATTGGAGGAGCTATAATGTCATCATCATTTAGCCCCGCTTAACCCAACTCAGGAAAGAAAAGTCAGGCTGCCAGGGAAGATGACAGAGAGAAACGCTGTATAAAAGGTACATTTTTTTTAATACATATATATTTACAAAAATGTTTATTTCATTAGTACAACCTAAATTAATATTAGAATTTTGAGGTGACAGGTGCACTTTAAGGGTCAAAATGCTGTTTTTTTTTAACGCATTTCACCCTTACAATTATTTCTATTTAGCAAGTTTCTATTCATTTTATCTGGTATTTTTCCCTCTTCATTGCAAGTTTTTGCTTTACATATTTTCTTTACTGACAGCACATTTCCAATTTTTATTTCTCTTTGCCCCCAACAATATTTATATATAAATATATATTTATATATGTTTTGCTGTAAACAGTTCACCGCTCCTAGTGGAAAGTTTGACATATTAGCAAATGATGTCACGATGGTTAAATTATGCAGAGACAAATTTAATATATTAATGATGTATATTAGTAAGAAAAAAATTAAAAATCACAGCTTAAAATGTCAAAAAAAATTAGAAAAATTAAAAAGAAAATTATAAACAAAGCGGCCTACTGTTTCCGATCAATTTTATTTTGTATTTTTCCTAATTTGTAACAGTTTTCAAATCACAAACATATTGATATAACTGAGCGCAACCCATAGACCGATGGAATATTTCGGCAATATAACCAGACAGTAAACACCCTTCTCTTTGTTGGTACAAGGCTCAGAAATTCAGAAAATAAAGCTAGTTTACTAGTGCTACACAATAAGCTTTTAGTGGAGGATATTTTGCCGATTATTGAGATTATAAAAGGGGCACTAAGTGCCTCCCTGGAATGTTACGTTTTAACTGAGGGGCCCATTCATTGAAGTCCATATAAGGCTGCCGAAGTGAATTTGCATCACTTCAGTTCACGTCACACCAATAGTCACAAATTCCCAATTCCTTATTCACAGTCTCAGATTCCCTTACCGAAGATGCGACTGGTATTGTATGTGGTTTAGTCTGTAGTGCGGCGTAGTCAATCAAGCAGTAGTAGAATGTGGGATGATGGGAACTCCCATCAGTGAAGTACAGTGATGTCATCCTCACAATGTTCCACTAACTGTATCAAGTCAATATTTATAATATAATATAGTGACACATTCTTTATTCTTTTAAAAGGTGAAGTAATGCCACATCGGAGCCCTGCCATCAGCCCCCTAATTTGCCACTTTGATTTGGCGAAGTAAAACCAACAAATGCGACATGGTGTATGCCTTACTGAATTTGCTACTACCGCAGACTCTGACGCTTGCCGAATAGTTGAATTACGCGTGACTTAACACGCAAAGAGCTCCATAAGTCTGCAATTGTCTTAAGCATCTGAACTGGATGCAAATCCAACATTACAGAATTTTCTGAATACAAGAAGAAAGGAAAGTGTTGAATGGCTCCACATGTGTCAATGGTTATCAGTGTTCCAGCAAGGAATCCATATGAAAGATAAACTGAAGCAGAGCAAACAAAACCAAATACCTTTAAAATTATTTATAGCAATGCCACATGGCATGGTTTTCCCAAGGGTTTTTAAATGTACAAAAAAAAAAAAAAGTCTGCAGATATCTTCTGGGAATGTAATGCTTTCTGATAGAAATAGTGGCGCGCGCCGGTGATTCAGGGTTGGGAATTGGAGAAAACATATGGTGGCTCCTGCAAAGCAAAACTCAGTAAAGGCGTGGCAATTATTCCTATACATTACTGGCAAATATGTTATCTTTGAAGCCGAATTCTTAATTTGAAATATTGTGAGTTTTCTTGGCTTCCTTTGAGGGCAGCCATCTTGTATTTGTTAAAGGGGAGCTAAAATGCTCAACACCATTAGGCTGCCAGAGTCCTTTATTTAAAAATGAAGAGTTTGGACGGCTGCAGGGTAAGCGCCTCCCTGGCTGAAAGGGTTAATTTAACTAGGCACAGGCTGGTATCATGCCAGCCAGCCTGTCACTTTAGCTACTCTTTAAATAAACAATCCCCCGTCCAGTTCCAATAGTTCAAGTGCCCCAGAAAGCCCAATTTGGCTGACACTGGCAGAAAGAGAGAGGGAGAAAGAGAGAGAGACAACACAAACCAATAGAAATCAAGATTTCGACTTAAAAGATGACATTGATTGCATTTACTGACGCGTAAATCCAAATACCAATTTTTTTATTTATTTTGGTGTTAGTGGTCCCGGGCTAAGAAAAGCCTTGAGAAATCCACACACATAAACACAAAAATGTGGAAACATTAACAAACCCAAATCACAAAAGGCGTTTAAGATTAGGAGGCTACAAACCCGATTAGTCTGCACTATTTCTGATTATCTGGTAGTGATTATGCATAGTTATGAGGGGTTAAGCAGGGCGTGAGCTTCCCCTGCTGGTGAGAAGTGGAATTTCTGAGTATCACTGAGCGCAAACGCTTTATTTTTGTCTGTATACTTGCATCTGTTAGTCTGCTGTTGACAATTCTAACATTTAAATGTGATAGACGGTAACTGGATAACCAGTGAAGAGGCTATTTCTCAGCCAAGCGTGAATTTTTTATTTAAACTCAGATCATACATGGCCAGTTGTGCTTTGTCTGCTATCAATGCAATGGAGCTTCTGCCATATATTTACAATTGTTTTAGTCATTTACTAGATACAGAAACACAAAATATGTTAGTGAAAAATAACCAATTTCTCCTCTTTCCCCGGTTAAATAAATATAGTAATTTGTTTGCTGATAAAAACACACACACATATACATATATCACATATATCTAAATGAGTACTGCAATACTTAATGCAAGTCTTCCTCCTATATAGATTGTAAGCTCTCTGGGGCAGGGACCTCCATCCTCTTGTATAAATCATGGCCTGGCACTTAGTCAAGTGATGTATTGATTATATCCTTGTAATTTATTTCACTCATTCTTTATTACGCACTTTTCCCTTGTCTGTATTATAATTGTATTGTTGGATTGTACAGCGCTGCGGAACCTTATGGCGCTTTATAAATAAAAATATACATACATATAAAGAACTGGCGGGTCAGAAACATATACATGGGAATTAATCAACTGGGGCAGTCTTCCCAGAGTTCTAGCAAACCATAACAACCAATCAACCCTGAATTTGCATTTGTTTAGACCACATCATCTCACTGGTGGATACAGAATTAAATATGTAATTAATTGTATAAACAAGTGCTATCTGTGTAGCAGGCTAGTACACATAGATACAAGAGTGCCAAGGGCAAATGCTTATAAAATGATAACATCAAACTTAAAACATAGAGACAGGTTTTATTAAACAGATCAGATCCTAATGTAATGCTATAATGACTATTCCAAATGTACCAACTATAAATGCATTCAAAGTCGTTAATGCATATTAATTGGCCATCTAAAGAAAAAAAACAAACTCAGATTATTTCCAGGGTCCAGTTTAAATTCCCTATATTATATAGAGACATTTACTAAAGTTGATAAAGTTTTTTGACTATTGAAACAGTTGTTCAGTTCTTCTCTATGAACATAGAAATACATTATAATCATTTACCCAGGACAGAAACCACCAGATAATATTACTAATTCTACTTCTATTACTGATTCTATGTCCATATCTAATATAATTGAGTACAGCATTTATGCTCTAATATAGATCATGGGTAATGTGAAACATTTGCTGATATTTATGGAAAAAAAGTATATGCATGACCTAAACTGCATACAACATTGATATGGGTGTTTTAATATAACATTTTATTCGAAAAATTAAGATATGGGTGAAGGAATCACAAGAGTACAGCTAAGGATAAAGTTTATTTATGCCTGTATGTTTTATTTGACCTTTACAGGAAAATGAATTGAAACTTACTGCCTCTTACTAGCTTTGGTATATGATTCCCTTTAAATTAAAACCAGGAAGCCAAGGTGGGGAATGACTGAGAAATAGTTGGTGCATCCAGTGATCAGCAAGTTTGTTCCAGGAAAGGTTTTGTGTTTTTCTGGACTATAATGTGGCTGAGTAAATAAAGATTGCCTCTGCAAGGCCTATCCATATAAGGTCAGGATGAGCATGCCCGCAGATCACACCAATAGGTCTCTTGGAGTAGGGCATATTAAGAATCCTGAGGGAACCCACTGTCTGAGGGCAAAGCTATGGTTTAAAGGGTAACCTCTATACCAGTAGTCATTGTTTCTCAAACACTGCACATGGAGGGGTTACAGAATGACACATGGTGCCCGACTGTTGTTAATCTTTGTCACTGGTTCTCCATTGTTGGCTTTCCGGATGGCCTCTATCAACTGTAAAAGAGGATTTATATTTAGACCAATGGGTAATATAAGCAGGAAAGGTTATCTCATAGTGGCAGTACGACTTTTATACAAACATTATATTATATTTACATTAAAAGAACTCTATTGTAACAAAGAAAGTTGCTCTTCCTCCATTTGATGAACAAGGGAAAGGTAATGGCTTTCCTTGTTAATTAAAACGGAAGAATCTTTCTTTTTTTTTTTTGAGACGCTTCATTTAAACGGATTCCATTTAAATATTTATTCTTAGTCTGTAGTACTGTTACCGGTTGGTGACGCTGTTACATTGTCGCTTTGGGGAAAAAAATTGGCATTTGCCATACTTGTGAAAAAGTGTTTCCTGTACACTGCAGACCCTGGCATATTCATTAAAATTGTTCCAGCTTACAGTCTAACAGGGGTCGGCAACCTATGGCTCTTTCACTGTAACGAGCGGTACACTTTAAAAGTGAACAAGAATTCTTATCATTGTCATTGTTCGTAGTGACCTGTTTCATTGGACTCTATGGATGTTATTGTGCTAAATGTGAATAAATGTATGGTAGCTCTCATATAACTTAAATTCTCTTTATATTCACCAATGCCTATATGATTTACTGAACCTATATTAAAAAAATACACACGCACATATATATATATATATATATATAGGGGATATTTACTAAGGTCATTTTGACCTTTTTGTCTCGATTTTTTGGGGGGGTTTTCTGCCGTATTTTTCCCAATTTATGAAAAGTCTAAAATAATTTATTAATATTAATAAAAATCACTATTCATAAATATCGATGTGTTAATACTGCTAGAAATTACAATGGTGTCAGTGGAGTCCTTTGGTATCGATATCACCAATATCTTTGACGGGGAATTTTTGCTGTGACTGTGATCAATCGGTTCTGTATAAGGCAAGTATTTTAACAGTTCTTTTTTTATTTACTTTTGTCTCCTTTAAGTGAAAACTCATAACTTCTTGTACAAAGTCCCTTTCAATAAAGAAATACTATTTCTGCCAACTTCCACCGGCTGTTGACGGAAGCTGACATCAAATCAGCCATCAGGGTTTTTCTAGAAGATATTGGAAATCAGCTTATACAGTTAAAAGATCCAGGTTACTGCAGACATTACAAAACTGTTATTCAGAAGTTTCCTGGAATCCATTTAAGTCAGGAGTTGTAGGTTTTATTTTCTGGTACTTAACTTGTTAAAACAGTGCCACCCTCTCCTTGGTAGGTTACAGTCAGTGTGGAGCCATGTATCAATTAGTGGAAAAAGTCTTGCCCCACCCATAAATTATAATATTACCAGCTGAGCCTGTGACCTCATTAATGTGGCCTAGAGCCATTTGTTATTACTGCTTAAATCTGTAATTAGTATAACTGGGATGTCCTGAGTCACAATATTGACATTATGTCCATGAACTTGTTACTAAGTAACGGCAGTGTTAGACAATGAATTTCGCCATGGGCATCAAACACGTTTTTGGGGAAGTTTCTGATCGACAAGTAAAGATGTCTCTATCTAGATTGAGGAGAGTCATTAACACAAAGGAACAGGGTGATGTGAGGACAATACTAGTAAAATGCTAGGTTTACACTAGTGTATTATGCACAGCGCATAATACGCTAGCGTGAAAAAAAAGAAAAATACGCCAAGCTTATTTTTCCTTTGAACTTACCAGCGACAGTGTGAACGCTCTCTCAGCGTTCACATCACTTCCTGTGTGGTCACATTTTGGGCGCAGCCTATAATACGCTGGCCAAAAATGCAAAACACAGCGTTCCGGACCCAGCGTATGCGCATCATACGCTAGTGTGTCCGGAACTAGGTAAGTACTATCGGCTTTCATTGAGCCGTATTTTTTTTCCCACTAGCGTATTATGCGCTGCGCATATTACGCTAGTGTGAACCTAGCCTAATTGTTATTCACTAGTCTGCCAAGAATAAGAGTATTACGTAAAGAAAAACCTGAGGGACTAGATAATAATTTAAAAGAAGGAGATACAATAAACGGCGGTGCATATACATAAACTAAAAAGAAGCAGAAAATCATTGTGGGATATTGAACTGGATGGGATGATCATTACATTACAACTGAAAAGTTATGTCACAGTGAATATACAATATAGCAATAAATTAATCACTCCTGGCAGTTGTTTCTCACTGCACAAGGCACTAAGGAACTTACATCTTTCTCATAGGGGAAACCTCCCAACTCAAGTTTGGAGAAAATCAACTGTCCATTAATTTCAATCTCAAAGGCGCCTGAAAAAATAAACATGACAATTCCAATCTTATAAATATTAAACAGCAGTGTTCCTTAGGATTTCAAATTACATAGGCTAACCTGTGCAGCCGGGTCGTGAATCAATGCGGACATCAGGAAATTCTTCACGAACAGCGTTGGCCAGCTCTTCATAGTGGGATTTAAACCCACAGGGCTCACTTTGGAAACAAGAGAGACAGGGAGTTTGACACACCTAATATT
>WMED01018064.1:0-11993 GCA_019650415.1 Pipa parva | reverse complement strand
ATAAGCAGCGCTTACCTTATGAGCCACATTGCCTGTGTCTCCAGTGCATATGACAGCTGGAAAGCGCTGAGGCTGAGTATAGCCTATCACTTCTGAGTTCTTGGCTAATACCAGCTGGCTGACATCATGGGCATATTTACTAAAGTCACATTTGTCATATCGCCAGATATCGCCATAGATTTAGCGATATTGGATGATATCCCCGTAGAACATTTATTATTATGCGGCAATAGCACTGCAAGAGCATTATATGCATTTATCCCGGTGATATCGATATCTGTAGAAGCAGTGATACCGGTTGCGTCTATGGGGATGAATATAGGTATCAATATCCATATCCATGTGTATATCGATATTGATAAGTTACACTTGAAACATAACTCCAGACTACAGCCCCACTGAAAGTAATGGATAACGCACCCAGAGAGTGGCAATATATTAAGCAACAGAAATAGCCCAAAAAAAACAAACACTTATCTTAGTAAATAATGCAGAACAGCGTTAAATCAGGTGATATTGATACACAGAGATATCCACTGCGATAATGCCTTCCAGTGCTTTGCCAAATAGGCGATACTATTGATATCAATAAATCCAGAGCTAACCAAATTCGTTTTTATAGGGATAAGCAATTCGACTTTAGTAAATGTGCCCCACCATGAGTGATATCAGCAGTGGGAGATTTAAACATGAGTGCTATGGTTAGCATAGTACTCGAGTACCTTTGGTTAAATGGTGTTTTTAACCAATGGATCTTCAGCCTGGGATTTGGTTCAAGATATCTGCCTGTCTATCTATGCCTTTTTTACACCCTGGTACTGCCTCAAGAAACACAGCCTCTTAAAGGGATCTGCAGGTTCAGAGTGACTCCACAGCTAGCACCATAGCCACAGTCAAGTCAGCATCCAGTACATCTCTGCAGCATGCCACTGTATCCCAGGAGAGGATTGGTTAGTCCAACTCTGTGCCAGGAGTGCTGTGAGTTTCAGTTTAGTATGTGCCCAGGGGTGCTGTGAGTTACAGTTCTACTAGCTATTCCAAGTGATCCATTTGCAGTTCAGCTGTTCCAGTTTTCTGCCAGTGTTTCTAAGTGAGTCAATCATCTGCCACTAGTGGGGGGTTAACATAAAGTCTGTGACCTGGAAGGTCCCCTGCTGCAAAGGCCATACCCCCTTGCGTGGGTTTCACAATGAAGACCAGGGTCTCCTTAGATTCCACGACTCAGTGTTAACCAGAGTCAATTCCCACTGTGGTACAGAGGTCCACTCCTTCCTCATGTTATCTTTGTTCATGATTCCCTCACACTCCTTGTTCTCTCACTTTATATTCATGAATTATGAATGTAACTGTCTCAGTAAATTCCTGTCACTACACTTCAATAATTGCAAATAATCTCCTTATTCATTAAGCAATGGATTCCCTAAGTGCCGGATGTGATTTTTTTTTTTGTGTAGCGCAGCAAAGTGGAACAGTGTAAGTCATGCGGAGTGATGCAAATCCAACCATAAGAGTCCAAGTGAAGTGATGTCATCTTTCCAATGTCCCACTAACTGTATGTAGATAATAATACATCCATACTTCACGCTTTCTCAGTTTTTATTGTCACTTTTGATTAAACAGCCGCATCAGAGCCCTAACTTCAACCTCCTACTTCTTCAGTTTTATCTGACAAATTCAAATTGATGAATTCAAGACAGTTATTCCTTGACAAATTTACTACATGGACAGACTCCGATGCTTAATTAACAGGCAAATTACCAGTGCATGTATATGCAATGTAATACATAGAGCTCTGTAAGTCTGTAACCATCACATCACAAAGTTATGGCAGAGACAGTCATTGGCGCATGACAGAGTTAGCTAAATAGGCAAAGATGGTGAAGAGGCAAATAAATGTTAGTTTGGATATTTACATGACTTTTAAGAATAAGTCCCTCTAGAAAGAACATTGTGTAGTATATAGCATCAAACAGAAAGAGATGAGAGCAATGATGGACTGATGTAAAGAGAATCTAGTAAAGGAAAATCAAACAGAAAAAGGAGTGATTTTGGAAGTACTAAACATACATCAATATAATAAAACAATAAGGGGGGAATTCACCATAGTGTGAAGTGAGCTCCAGATCCTTCGGCTCACTTCGCACCTATTGACATCAGCGAACGCTTTAAAGGGATTCCAGTCTCGGCGAGGCGACTCGAGTGGTCTCGCCAAGACTGGAATCTCTTTAAGGCGTTCGCTGATGTCCGCGTGTTGGACATCAGCGAGCGCATAACAATATGTGCGAAGTGAGCCGAAGGATCTGGAGCTCACTTCGCACTTTGGTGAATTCCCCCCTAAGGCTCTACTAATGCAAGTCCCTATAGACCTGCCCAGAACCACTGTGCACTATAATCCATGTATTTATTCTGCAAGAAAATCAAAACCTGCCATAAAAATGTGAATCAACAGAAAGGAAAATGGAAACTTTACTAATCAAAGGTTAAACATGGAAATAGTTACAATCAAAACTTTACTATTGTTTCCTTTTTTAAAAATGTATCTTTTATAGACCAGTTTTAATAAATAGGGTAGGAACATTTTCTTTTGCATGTGCAGAAAAATGCTTCAAGAATAGATACATATATTTTTTTTTCTTTTGAAAAATATACCCAAAAGTGAAATTTATTTTTTTTCTACAATATTAATACACAGGACATTATGAACGTGGAAAATTATTTTCTAAGACAAGAATGGGTTTAGAATTCATTTCTGGCTCAGTACATCTGGGAGAACATTCTCTCCTTAATATTCTACAGGCAAATTCTTCATTATCCATCACAGAGAGCAAGATTACATTAAGTAGGCCACATCTAAAGCATGCAATCTGCTTGTTGTCACTGCTGTATTCCATGTCCCAAGAGGAAAATGCATCTTTCGCCTGCAGGGTAAAATTGTACAGGTCCAAAACGAGTCATGTGAATTGGGAGAAGCCTTGAGAACAAAGGAAAATTGCTTGTATAAATTGGACTATATAAATTAGATAAGCAACAGTTAGATTTATGCATTAATTTTCTTTATGTGATTTCATGAAAGGAAATATAATATTGCAAAGATTAAACTTGAGAATGTTTTCAAATAGTTATTTTATTGAAATAAAAATAACAATATCAGCAACACAATAAACAGTGTATTATATCTTTTTCAATAATAATGGAAAAAATTCATATATGATCTCAATTACTTTATTATTAAATGTAAAATACAAAACATTGGTAATGGTAAGTGATTGTTGGCGAAATTTATTAAAATCATAAATATTACCGAAATCTCAATATTGAACGATTTTTACTGATATTGCGATATCGCAAGTTTATCGATATCGCAGTATCGATAACATCGATATCATGATATCAAAATTTCCAGTGATATTGTGGATTTTTGACATTGAAATCAATGGTTTAAACATTTTGTTTGAATTTTGATATCACAATATCGATATTATCGATACTGATAAACTTGATAAATCGTTCGATATCGTGATTTACAATTTTACATTTCGCCCTATAGAAGGATATTTTTAACAGTCAGCTATGCAATGACAGAAATCTACAAAGTTATTTCATTCTTTACATATGGAGGTTTTTTCCCTACATTTAACAGAGGTTTATTGTTTTATTATTGGTTATTGTTTAATGGCTTAACATAACAGCAATGCAGTAGCTCAGTAATCAGTTCTACTGCTTTCCAGCACTGAGTTGTTGATTCATTTCTATCCCAGACATCATTGCATGTAGTTTGTATGTTCTCCCCATACTTTCATGAGTTTCCTACCACAGTAGAGAAGCCAACTTGGTTATATGAAATGTGATTTAATTGAGCCAAATCTGTGTCATGTCTGTGTAGGCGAACATATTGAAACTAGATTGTAAGCTCCAGAAGCAGGGAATGAAGTGAACGGTAAATCTCTGTAATGCATTGCAGCAGATGTCAGCACTATATGCTGTATATATGCCAGAGGCCTGAAATGTTACAGCATTGGAAGAAAAAGTCTCTATTTCATTAGCTAGCAAACAAACCTACAGATTCAGTTGGCTTCAGTCTTATGATAATTGCAGTTTTTTGGCAGCTAACTGTATGCAATATTTGCCTTATGACTGTTTTCTGTTTTAATTCAAGGAATTCAGTGTTGCAAAACTTTAAAATGCACATGTATAGAAAGTATTCAGCTGTTATAGAAGGCTTAGAGGCTTATGGGGGATTTGGGTTTGAGAAAATACTTTTCACCAAACCCTTGTGATAGATGTTGTAGGTCACTTTGCTTCTAGAATGAAAGATTCTGGGGTTTATTCCATTGAGTGCTTATTATTTTAACTTCCTAATTAATGCGTACCTGTCACCTCAAAACACTAATACTAATTTAGGTTGTACTAATTAAACAAATGTTTTGTAAATATATACGTATTAAAAAAAATGTAACAGCATTTCTCTGTCTTCTTACCTGTCAGCTAGTCTTTTCTTTACTGATGATGATTGACATTATAGCTCCTGCAATCAGATCCCTGCTAAATCATAATTTAAGGTATCTGATTGGAGGAGCTATAATGTCAATCATTATTTAGCCTTACCCACCCAACACTCGGGAAAGAAAAGGCAGGATGATAGGGAAGATAACAGAGAGAAACGCTGTATAAAGGTACATTTTTTTTAAATAATATATTTAAAAAAAGGTTTACTTCATTAGTACAACCTAAATTAGTATTAGTTTTAAGGTGACAGGAGCACTTTAAAGGTATATTTTAGTAAAATAAAATTTTTACGCCCTCTGCCCTTCATAGGGAGTAATAATTCCCTTATTATTATACATAATACATGAATACAAGTTTCATATATGAGTTGTATGCATTTCAAATGCTACTATTACAAAAAATTTAAATCATCTAAGGGGTTTATTCTCTAATGTTCAAATAGTTGCGTATAGGTGTGAAGTCGCCAGCTAAAGACAGTTGCAACAGACTGCTACTGTTGCAGTCATGTCTTTATAATGAGAATATTGTTGCAGTCTCAGAATAAACTTGAACTTAATAAATTTCACCCATGAAACTAAATTCATTGATTGTAAATCCTTATTAACATCTAGTTCTGCTAGTACTCTAAAACCATAAATATTTTTGTAACAAAGGGTTAATTTCCTACTTTGGCATTAATTTATTGTTGTTTCTTAAGTTTTACTTTTTCTTTAGTGTATCTAAGAGAAATGGCATAAAGATTTTTGGTGAAAGTCATTAAAGTGAATAAGACCGATCTTTGTCTTTTTGAGTTCATCCCACGAGATCTCAAGTTGATCCCATGAGAATATTGCTCAAGTTTTTTTATTGTGTTTTTTTAATAGAATTTTTCAAAGGAAAAGTAGCCAATGTCATACTACTAATGTAAAGTATGGCTACCTTTCCAGCAATACATAACTTTCACTCAAATTTAAGTTGTCCCTGTTTTATGAGTATTATGCATCAGAAATGATTTTATGTACAGATCAGATTTATTGGTCATTATTCACTTTAGTGTAAGTATTTTTATAATTTTGGGTTGTTGAGACCTTTTAAATTCATGCCCAGATATGATAGCTGGACTTTGAATAACACAAAAATATTGGATCTAGGATTTGTGGATATTAATGGATAAATGTGCTATGAATACATTTAGAAATATGGCTATTTAATTAAATGTTTTGGTAGAAACCTTTTGTGGGTGGAGAGAACATGGTTTCAGCTTCAATGCATTTTGTTCCAAGTGAAGGGATGTTCCAAAACATTGTGACACATTTGCTTGCATGCAACCAACAGGTTAATCCCTAACTAAAAGCAGTTGTGGGTCTTGTGATTTGAGTTCTTTGACTTGATCCTTCTTCTCCAGTGAGCGCTTGTTTTCTGAACAGCAAACTTCTTTCCATGCTATCAATACATTTCTGTGTTGCAAGTTGCTCATCTAGATCCAGGATATGCGCTTCCAAGTGTGCAACATGTGCATATTTTGTACAGCAGTATTCCACCTCAAATTGCTTTTCAATATCTGCATACATTGTGTAAGATGTACCCAGAACATCATTGCTAATCTTGGAGCACATTTTAAATGAGGAAACTACAGTTATCTTCAACCCAAAGAAAATAACTTGACTACAATGGTATACTGAAAAATAAGTAAATACATACAAATAACTCACTTTTAAGCTTTCTGAATCTTAAGTCACATTCCTAAGAAAAAACACATACTCCCACGCTCATTCTTGTAATTTCAGTTCAGTTTTGTGATCATAACCTCTCATAACCATCTTTGTATCTCCCTGTTCATAGAATGAATCATCAGAGGTTATTCTCAGTTCTCTCATTAACTAAGAATGTTAAGAATAATGGCCCCTAAAACACCCATGGGGAGTTGATTTCTTAATGAAAGTAAAAGATTGTTCCTCCCAGTCCCTTGCAATGCAAAGAGGTATATATGGCACCATTTGTAACAAACAAAGTAATGTCCAAAAAGTTGATTCGTTCATTTTGTTTCTCCAGAGTAAATTTAATTGTATAACATGAAGCACTGAAATATATGACTCAATTCTTCCTTAGTCCCCTTTAAAAGTAAAAATTCATCATCCACATAGTATTAGTATGTGATCATATTGCAACAAATTGATTGTTTTTGCACTTGCTTCTATTTACACTACTCCTGTGCCTGTTGTAGAGGAAAACATTGTTGATTGTCCCAGAAGTAAAGTTAAACCTCTCTGAACATGGAAACAAAGTTGTGTTTGTCAGAATTCCTCAGGTTATCTCTGCTTATAATCTTCAAATAAAAAGGTAAAAAATGATCATATGGGTTTTTCTCAGTTTAAATGAGAACTATAATAGTAATCTAAATATAACTGAATGTTCCCAGCATCAGTACACTACCTGTATGTCCAGGATCATCAGGTGAATACCTCCCCGCTGCAGCTTTCTTCCTCCCTCTGCGTGTGATGTTGATTGTCACATAGTACCCGCCCCCTCATTAATTTAAAAGAATCTAATCTACTGCGTATGCTCAGATCATTTTTTTAAAATCTGAGCATGCACAGTAGGAAAGATTCAGTGAAATTCAGGAGAAGGGTGGGTACTATGTGACAATCGACATCACACACATAAAGAAAGAAGACTCAGTGGGGAGGTATTCATCTCATGATCCTGGACATAGGATCATAAGATGAAAGTTGATGGTGCCTCACTATAAGTACAGTAGTGTACTGATGCTGGCACAACCATCTATATTCAAGTTACTATTATGGTTCTTCTTTAAGTTAGACTCATTTCTGTGGTCATTACAACATCTTTTCATTAAATAAAATTTGGTCCTGTAAATGAATGATTTGTCTCTACAAATATTGTGAAGCTCTGTGAAACCAGATTTTCTTATTGCAGTAAATTATATGTTTTGGATCAGTCCTTCCTGAGTTTAACAGTTTCCAGGGATGAATGATTCTAATGATTTTGTAACAACCCTCTAGTCTTTTAGGTATCTTAGATTTCAAGCTGCAAATTGTCTTTTAAGTTGATATTTTTTCTTTCTTTGTAAATAATCTTATAATAGTCTGAGACTCTAATAGAGTATCATCCATCTTTCTACAAGACAAAATGAAAATATATGACAAGCTTGAAGGTGTGTTTTTTTTTTACCATGGGACACAATATTAGTGATAGTAAAAGTGGTGAAACCTCACAATTTCTTCTTTTCTGCAATTATTATAAACATGAGTATTAATTATTCAACTGGACTAACTGTTTTTCTGCACAATCACATACACACAGTGTAGGACCAATTTAGTCAAGCATCAATTAATCTATTATGTTTTCTGATGGTAGTAGGGAACCAGAGTGCCCAGAATAAATCCACAAAATTATGAGCAGAAAAATAATCTCTTTGCATATTCTGTGAAGAGCAGAATTGAGCCCAGGACCCAGCGTACAAAGCAGCAGTGTTAACTAATGAGCACCACACTGATTATGGGGTTACTACTAACTTATCTGATATCCTAATAATCTGTACAGCAGGGAGACACAAATTTATTAAACTCAGAAAGACCACTTTGGATCTTTCTAAGTTTAACGAGAGAAATCTCGCATTGTTCTCTCGACATTTCTCGAGATCTCAAAATAGAGTTTTTTTATTTCGATTTTATGACATTTTTTCAATGGAAAGGTAGCCGTACTTTGCATTAGTAGCATGGATAATGTTTAAACAATTTGTTTAAACACAAAATAAATTTACATAAAAAATAAATCTCAAAAAACTGTATTATACAAAATCAGTAAGAACATCACATATGTATAAATCACACCTGTCCAGGTATTTGGTGATAGAAAAGCACAAAATATATTAGTCAATAATAATTTCATAAACCTACTCCAAAAATTGGAGATGCTGCAGACATGTAAACAGGCTGTAACAAGCATGAGTGACAAAAGCTGATCAGGTTGCAGAGGATATTTCCAAAACACCAGCCAAAATGAGATCCATAAGAATAAACTTCCATTACAGACATAGAGACACGAGCACTACTTTATAGCAGTGCTCACATTTTACATTTCCTGCCACTGAGGTCACCCATGATTTCAGTGGTCAGTAATTGCTCTGAAACCTGGAAGGGATGGAAACCTGAAAGGCTTAGACACAACGCCAGCACTTACAGTCACCCTGATTGGCATCACTTGTACATGGAGCATGGATATAGACAGACAGGCAGATAGACAGATAGATGTACTGACTGACTCTTGTTTGCATTACAGCTATTCCGAATTTTAAATAAATCAAGCTAAGAAGAGAGCATGTCTGCATCAGACAGAAGCACAATGCATTTAAAAAAGGATTATTATAATTATTATTACTGCTCATTTATGCAATGTCAGTCTGTTTCCAAAGCTGTAGAAAAATACTTACGGTCTAGAGGGACCGAATGAACTTTTACTAGAGGAGGTCACACTTTGAAACGGAAAGTAAATCCCTTGGCTCTTGTATAAGAATGTGAATCATATGATGTCAAAGCAGTAGGTCAAACACTTGTCTGAATTTCTAAGCCAGGATAAGATATTGGACATTGATTATTTAAAACGGTTTTAACTGAACCATATAATAAAATTATTTACCTGTTTAATAATCAACACATTCAATTAATTCAAGTAACAGTTTCTAACATATATACCAAAATATTAAAGTAACGATGAGTATTTCACATGCAGCAAAAAAAAAGTAAGTAATGTAACTGTTTCCTTTTTCTATTTCTATTTTACCCTAGAGCACATCATACACATTAATCAGCATGTGTCCAGGAAAATATTATTGACCATATTTTTATGTTGAAAAAGCTGTTACAGAAGCACAGAGTCAAACTCTCATGTGTAAAGCAGAGATGAGTAAAATAGCTCAGCGCACTTAGGATTTCCTACAAATTTCAACAATTTGTACATTCAAAAGCAACTTCACTGAAAGATCTGAAAATACGGAACAATAAGTACATAGCAAAATAAAAAAAGCTTTAAAAGAAAAAAATACAAGAAAAGTTAACAGAGCCACAAACTTGATATTAGCTTGACATCAAGAAAATAAAATATTTATTTTATAATAACCTACATGATATCTTTTTCTTTGAGCCGTAAAGAAACCCTAGTTGTCTTTTTCAGCCCTTTTCTGTACTACTGTATGAGGCAAAAGTGAAGACATCTAGCAGATAATTATAAAATTAAAGAGGACCTAAAGGTATAAAACAAAAAAGACTTATTTAAAATCTTACCAGATATAGAGGTGAATCGCTACAGTCTCAGTATGAGCTGTGCTGTGATTACCCAGTACCTGATGCTTCTTCACAGCGCTGGCTGACTGAGAAACCAGCATGAAGCTCCTCCTACTTGGTTCACCGGACTCACACATCATCATGCTCATTGCGTGCAGCCTTCTTATTGGCCCCCAAAATGAACATGATGATGTTTCAACTATTTTTAACCAGCGGTGAACCAAGTGGGAGGAGCTTTGTGCTGGCTTCTCAGTCAGCCTGTGCACTGTGAAGAAACATCAGGTGCTGGGTAATTACAGCACAGTTCATAGGGCTGCATGTGTGTACTGTCTTATCTTACAAATTGGGCAAAATTTACTAAACTCAAATAATTTCGACCACTTTGAGTTTATTCAATGTAAAAACTGACATTTGTTTGAAAAATATCGATTTTTTTTTTTTTTCCCCATGGAAACATTTCAATCAAATTTTTTTTATGAAATAGTAGCCAAAGTACTAATGTAACGTATGGGTAGTTTTCCATAATAATAAAAAAAAACAAACAATTGAAACATTTGATCGAAATGTCTTGATTGGAAAAATCAATAAAAATAATCAATTGAAATTTTTAGTTCAAATGGCAGTTTTTACATTAAATAAACTCCAAAAAGTCAAAATGGACCTTTTCAAGTTTAATACATTTTACCCAAAGTATTAAAAGAGGAAGAGGATAATTGTTTTTTGATAAGTACAGCAGAGTGAAAATGCCAGATATTATAAGTCTCAGTGCATAAGACAAGTAACAGAATATAACAGTAGCCTATAACAACGCCATGTGCATTTTATACATAAGGAATAACTACAAGCAAAAGCTTACTCCACATTGTGCATGTCAAGCAAATACAACTCAACATCAAATTACAGAAACTTTGCCTTCAAAACCAAGGGCCTTGTTACAATCCAAACAATGAATATTGATTCAGCCAATGCCTAATTTACATTTGGAAAGTAAAGCCATATATAAAACAGTGGGTGCTTGTTAAGCAGCAAGGACCTGCACTTCTGTACATTTTAACATTTCATTGCCGGCCATGGTGAGAGATGCTTAATTATTTACAAAAAAATATATATAATTTTTGAAAGATAAGCAAAGCATTTCATAATGTTTAGTGACTGGGGAAGGATTTTTTTTTTTTTGAATGGAATCTATATGTAATTTTTTTTTCATTGTATTTTATTAAGCCTTAGTTATTTTTCATCTAATATAAAGACAACGGGATGTTTTATTGCTCAGTGTAACAATCATTAAAGAGTGAAGAAGAAAACTAGACTGTTCCAGAAGAAAAAAGAAAATAACAGAATAGAAGAAATAGTCACAGAAATGGCAGGAATTAAAGCATTGCACCAACCTCAGCTTAGCATTATATTCTATATGGAAAGAGAATTATATGTAAACTATATTATTCTGGTGATCTCTCATAGTTTTCCTAAAAAGTTTCACAAAATAGCCCAAAATGAGTCAGGGAAAATAAACAGGCCGAAAGATATTTGCAAATGTACATACCTTTGTTGCTGCTCCTTATTGACTAAGCAATGAATTCATAGTCACTAATCAGTCAAGCAGTATCAGGATACATAGTGATGTATAATGATACAAACTCCCCAAGCTAAGTGAAGTGTTAATGCAATTTTGGACTCAGATATCTTATATGAAGTTATGTGACATGCGCTATCATGCAGCCTCTGCATTTTACAATATGCAGCCAAAGGGATTTTTTTCACAACACTATCCTTTTAACACTGAACATTTATAAAATTTCTATGTTGTTGGGCTGATAGGAAATTGGTCTTAATGTTGATTGCTGATTAAGCAGATTTCTATGCATAATATATCACAGTTTATATGCACACATTCCTTCAGCATGTGTAGTTTAGTGTGCATTTCCCTTTCAATTGAAAAAGTAAAAATGCTAAATTAATCTAACCCATTTCATTGAACTGTTCTAAGTTTAGTAACATTAGAAGTGACCCAAACACTAATGCACATGTATTACTCTATTAGGAGAGTATAACATTGAACTTCTAGTCAGTCTATTTTTCCCTAGTCCCTAACAAGTGCACATTGAGCATGTGTTGAGCCAATGGCTAAGGATGAAGGTTGGCTAAGATTATAAAGATGTCAGCCTCCAGTTACAACTTTGGGTGCACAGATCATTAGTGCCATAG
>WMED01018063.1:0-12816 GCA_019650415.1 Pipa parva | reverse complement strand
ATAATTTTTGGCCCAAAAATTGACCTCGACTTATACACGAGGTCGACTTATACTCGAGTTTATACGGTAAATCTGTATTGTCAGTGTCTGTGAAATATATTGCACCATTAAAGCTTTCATGTGAAGGTGTTTAATAAGTTGGAACAATTATGTAGTTTTTAAATAAATTGTACTTTTTTATTTTAAGGGAATATACCATTAAATTGATTTAACTTGTCAATGTCTTAATTCATTTAATTTAACTATTTTAATCTTCAAATTCATCAAACACCAATACATCAAATAGTCCTCCATTTTGCAGCTGTGCCTAGAACAATAGTCTAAAGTGTTTCTTAGGAAAATTAGTTTTGCCTATTTTTCAACCAAGAACTTTACACAGATTGACACAAACATGATCGAATAAGAACAGTGACTTGCCACATACGCAAATTTAGTACATGGTTCATGGATGAAATGTATACAACTATGAAGCATGTAAAAATAGTGAAACACTAAACTATATTATAATATAATGTGAAATTTTATAACATAAGGGGTATGACTCCCTTACAAGCAGTTATATTGCTTGGGGGATTTTGTTAGGAATTCTACAAACTCAATAAATTATCTTCAAGATCATATAATCTTTGATCATTTCCTGATCTTTAAATTTTTCCTTGGCACAGAGACAGATACATGACTTGCCTACAAAAAACAAATCAAGCTAAGCTCAATGGGACAAATGTCTAAGCTAATCCTCAGACCTGTACTGAAGAAGAGTAGTTGCTAATTTTGCTCTGGCCTGTATTTTTGGAGTGCAGTATAGTAAAACAACTTCATAGAAAGTTGCTAAAGATCTCTGTATTTATCTGTTAAAGATATACAGGGAAATTCAGCAACAAATACAACCCTTTGCAGGGTCACCAACCAAGATTGAGCTTTCACTCGTACAAGGATAATTAGAATTAGGAAAGCTACTCTTTGATTGGTTGCTATTGGTAACTAGATCTCTTTATACATTGTCCCTGAATTCCCCTTTTTAGTTTCCGGGAAATACTTTAATGTAAACTTCACATAAACAAAAATCTATTGTAGAGCTAGTATTGCCAAACCAATTAGTTTAGACCATGCTGTTAAGCATTGGAGAATCTGAAGGAGCACCCTTAAAATCAAGACCTCTGATGATTAGAGACATGTCTAAATTAGATTGGCCTACCTTTAAATACCTTTAACTAACCAACCTTTAAATATTTCCCATAGTCAATGCCCTATGAAATGCTTGATGCCTTCAGTTTTGGTTTAAATAAGGTCTAAAAGCTAGTTTACCAGTCAGATTTTAATAAAAATGTCACCATTTTAAAAATAAGGAGGAACTTCGGATTCATAGCCGCATGAGTCTAGAACTGTAAATTGTCCTGTTGAAGAAATGAGTAAAAGCATGATATTAGGCCACACTTTGCTAAAGCTATTGAAATAAACAAGTTTTTTTTCTATCTGTTTTGCTTTGTTTTCACTGCTTCATATTAACCATTTGTTCATTTTCTGCAAATGCACACTGCCAAACTCAACTTGAAACAGTTTAAATTAAAATAATCTCTCACTGCCTAGGCTACCTAGATATAAGCTTTTATGGTAAACATTTTATACAGGTTTTTCATCAGTCATATTGTTTTGTATTTCAAGATTTGGCAGTGTCATTCAGCAAGACAAGTAATACAGGTTCAATTTTTTAGATACTCCAACAAGTGATGTCCTTTCATCAAAACTATTATTGAATGAATCAATATTGCTTATTAAATCCTGCTATATATACAGCCAAATATACTATCAAGAACATCTTATTTTTTCATAGGTGTGATTTCTTTGTCCTGGTATCCACCAGGTATGAGCGATGACAATGGGGAGCCAACTGATGACTTTGTTCCAACTATTTTACAAAAAGCTCAAAAGTATGGACTGAAGGTATATGTGTGTTATAATTTTTTGCATAAATACATCATTTATTATTCTATCATGTTACCCTTATTACCTTGTTCAATTAAAAACTATAAAGTTACATTAATTTATTATAGGGCATAATTATCAGGGTTTGGTAAATAGCATTTTGTTAATTTCACCAACATTTTTGTTTTTGCTATTATACCTTTTTTAATTCCTTTACATTTTATTCAATAGTTATTATATTTAGGGAAAACTATGAATGTGCTGGGTCAAGTCAAAATTTATGCTATTGAATGATATTTGAATCCTACCCCATGGTCATGTAGTCAGGGTGAAATATCACCAAGGCATTGAGTCAGTGAAACTGTTATGGAAAAAAGGTAAGACCAAAATATTCTGAGCCTACAACATTTTCACGATTGTTGCTTGAGTGGGACTTAGCTTTGGAAATTGTTTCAGAGTTTAAAAAAAAATCATATCTCTGTAGAGTGAGTAATTATTCTTGATTGATGGGTACACACCTGCAATTGGGCCCAAGAAAAAAAAAATCAGGCTTTTTAATGTTACTAGGCAACAATGCAACAAAAATTGGGAATGGTTCTTATATGCTGATTTCAACTCTTTAAGGCGAAATTTATTAAACTTGAAAAAGCCTTTTCAGCTTTTTCCAGTTTAATCGGGAGAATGATTTGAAGTTTTTCCCGGTAAGTATTTTGAGATTTGCATCGTGCGATACCGTGACAAACTTTAATTAAATATATCCATGGAAAGGTAGCCATACAATATAGCTGTCCTGTCCTTTATTTTATGCTATGGTTGTTCTAAAGTATTAGTGTCTCTGTAATTAGTGCCAAAAGTTAAAGGGGTTCAGTCAAAATAATCTATAAAAATATATCAGCAAAAAGAAGTCTTTAGAGTTTGTTGATCGAGTCTTCGCTTTTACAGGGTGCATTGTGTGCATGGTTTACTCCTGTGGGCCAATGTAAACTAGCCCATTTTTTTTTTTTTTTTCTAGGTTGCTTTTCATATCGAGCCTTACAAGAACAGAGATGACCGCAGTGTATATAACAATGTTGTGTATATTATTGACAAGTAAGTTTTGTTTTTTTTTTGTTTTGTTTTTTTTCTTCTGCCATTGTTTCACAATTAAATTGTATTTTACTTTCATAAATTGCATAGAACAGCCACAAAACCATGAACATACAGTTTTATAAACATGACTTCAGCACCCCAGTCTGTGACAAATACTGTATGAAGCTTTTGACTGTAAGGGTTGCCTTTATGCCACATATAACCTAACTTGGCTGTTTTTATAGAACTACTTTGCTATAATTTACTTGTGATGTTACACAACACCATCAAGTTTGAGGAAGAGTACTTAAGTACAAGGAAGGGTATATTTTTATTGTTTCTTTTTAGCAAACAGAAGCCACTTTACTTGCAAATTCTGTATGGAAATCAAAAGTTGTTTATAGTATGTAGGCTAATTTTAAAATATGTTTGTTCATCAATAAATTATTCAAATAACATAGCATCCTCAATTTATCCTGAAGGAAATCACCTGTGCTTCAAATAGAACTTTTATAAAAATATAAAGTTTAACACTTGTCTTATTGGTTTAAAAATGGGTGCTATGTGCAGAGCACCCCACCCACTGGGTTTTTCCAATGCCATGCAAGCTTTCAACTTTAGATATATTTGATATTTGGCTAAAGTGTTACTTTGAGAGGTGTTATAAAAGGGTTTTCAATATTCTGTATGGCTTAGCTACAGAGATAATGAATTGCTCTAAAAATTATACGTGAATTCTAAGATGTCAGCTTAGGTGTGATAGCGCCCTCTAGTGGCGGATCACTTCTTTCCCACTCGGTTCCAAATTAGATTAGATAAATTATATAGTATATATTAGTAGAGGTATGTGGTGGTCAGATAGAAATGTAGAGTTCATATGGGTTGTGGAAGTCAGGAAACAGAATATCTTGATTATGATGTGTAAGTTTAAAAAAGGCTTGGGATTTGTGTCATGTCTCATGGTGGGAGAAGATTTTTCTCCTGCTTTAAAGGACCATAAATATGGGATCAGAGAGTTCTGAATGTATGTATTTTCTGCAGATCTGTACAGTTCTCAACTTAAACATTATGAGTATGAGACATTTAAAATAAATTAAATGAACAGGAGGCAAGAAATATGAAGACACAGGAAAAAAGCCAGTACCTGAATCAAGATGTATGTGTACCCATGATCTGTCCAGTTATAGAAGCCAAATGGGTGCTCAAAAAAGCAGACTTCTACTACATCTCTTAACAAAAATTTCAGCTGTAATGTTCACTCCTTTTATTGAATTATCTCAGCACAGCAAACGTGATACAATATTAATCTTATGTATGTAATGCCTAGTAGGTGCTTCGTCATAGTTACAATGTAACCAAAAATTATTGCTTTTAGTGACAGAAGTATAATATGTGAATTAGACCAGAAGTCCCCAACTGCCGGTCCGTGGACCAGGACCGGGCCGTTGGGGTTTTTCAGCCGGTCCGCTGACAGCTAGCTCTGCAGCCCTGCGCCTGGTCAGAGCACGCTCTGTGTGGATTGATAATGTTCTCTGCCATAGCCGTGACAGCTCGCAGCTCCCGGCAGAGAACATTATGCAGGATGGGGCGGGGCATGGGGCGGGTCTTTGAGGAAAACAAGCCCAGTGCGCCCACTGTCCAGGGAAACAAACCTGGTGCTCCCACTCATTCTGAACCTATGGTAAGTTGAATCACATTCTCATTATAAATGTCATAATTATATTATAAGTATGCACTAAGCTCCACCCCTCCATACCACCACCCCCATATGACCAAAGCTCCGCCCCTGCCCCACCCCACCGGGCCATGGAAAACTGGTCTTGCTTAAAGCTGGTCCCTGGTGCAAAAAAGGTTGGGGACCTTTGAATTAGACTACTGATAGTCAACAACCAAATAAGTGAAAAATTTATTCATAATTTGTGCATACATGACAACTAAAGATGATGAATAATAATAATCCTAGTCAAATATTCCTTAATATGAAAAAATATATATATATAGTTGTCTAAGAATGTATGAATTGCTTCAATGTGACTTTGTTAAAATATAAAAATATTAAAAAATCTGTTTCAAAGATATCAGTATTGTCAAAGATCCATATACTAATAAACAAATCGTGTGCTTCTACCACATCTAACATACTTTATTAGTGTATAGATCTTTGACAATATCTTTGAAAATTAGTTTTTTTTTTATATATTTTTTCATTTGAAGCACTTTATACATTCTTAGGCAACTATATATATACATATATATATTTTTTTTTATATTTAGGAATATGTGACTAGCATTATTAATAATTATAGTTATAGTGTATTCACAAATTATTAATGCTTGTTTCACTTATTGGATTGTTGACGATCGATAGTCGAATTCACTAATTATAATACTGTCATTTTAAGAGGTGATCTACCTTTTAAAAGCAATCACATTTGGTTTTTGTACTTTGTACCTATGATTAAGCGCCTATGCGTATGGGGAAGTATCGCTTTTGCTGTGCCAAGTTTTAAATGAATCAATAAAGGAGTGAACTTTTTATTTTTGTCAGGAGGCAAGATATAGTTTATTTAGTAACAAAGTTTAATGTTCTTTTTCAAGTTGGCACGTTCACTGTGTGCAGAAAATATAAAGGTAATAAGACACCACTTACTCCCATTAATAAGTGTAGCAGCACCTATGATGTAATTGAATCCAGGATAATCCAGCCAAAAAAATTTGCAAAACGTGTATAAATCCAAGTAAAGGATCCACTACTCTTGGAAAAAGAGCCTGATTTCCAAAGAAAATTTCTTTAGGCTCATAATTAAGTTTTTGAAGAAAGCATGAAAATCCCCAGAGTGACTGCTGCAAAGTAGCCTGAGAGAGAGAGAGTAATACATGTAATCACTGCCAAAATATTCATAGTTTAAATTATGTAAAAAAAAAAATATGATAGCAATAGCTGAATGGGTTGCCCCACTTTAAATTAAGTTTTGATATGTTGTAGATAGTGGTACTTAAGGGCGAAATTTATTGAACTCAGAAAGACCTCTCTGGGTCTTTCTGAGTTTGCCAAGAGAAATCTCGCATTGTTCTTGCACAATTTCTCGAGATTGAGATTTTTTATCTCAATTTTTTTGAATTTTTTTTCCTGAAGGGGTAGCCATACTTTACATTGGTAGCATGACTACCTTTCTATTGAAATGTTTGAAAAATCGGGATTGAAAACTCAATCCCAAAATCTCGAAAGAAATCTCCTGAGAACACTGCAAGATTTGTCCCAGTAAACTCGGAAAAACCCAGAGCGCTCTTTCTGAGTTTAATAAATTCGCCCTAAGACTTAGTTTTTGTGGTTTTTGAATTACTTCACTATGTTTTATTGTGATTTGTTTAGGGTCTATTATCCTTTGATTTTGGAATTGTATCCCTCTTTTTTTTTTTTTTTTTTTTTTTTTTTTAAATATACTGCTTAGGTTCTTCATTATTTACAGCAGTGGCTCCCAACATTTTCTGGGTCAGGGACTGATTCCCTGATTCCCCAATCCAGCAAAGGTTCTGCAGACCAGAAGAGGCAGGTGGGAAGGCCAAACATGTTGCCAGCCGCATAATGTTGTGGGGGGCCCATGAGACTGGCAGTGGTCCACAGCCAGTCATTTGGAGACCCCTGATTTACAAGATACTTTCTCCCTTGTTTCAGTTGTAAATCTCTCCAAAAGTTTGTGTGATTGCATTATCTGATTTACAATATGTATAGTAAATATTTGAGCATAAATGCAAGTTGTTTCTTTTTTTTTTTTTTAAGGTATGGAAATCACCCATCATTTTACAGATACAAGACAAGTAACGGCAGAGAGCTGCCCCTCTTTTACATTTATGACTCGTATCTCACACAACCTGAGACATGGGCCAATCTTTTAAAATTGTCTGGATCCCAGACTATTCGAAATACCCCATATGATGGAATTTTTATTGCTTTGCTTGTAGAAGAAAAGCATAAATATGATATTCATAGGGGTGGCTTTGATGGAATTTATACTTATTTTGCCACTAATGGATTCTCTTATGGATCATCACATCACCACTGGTCTAGTCTGAAAGAATTTTGTGATACCAACAACTTAATATTTATTCCAAGTGTTGGACCAGGTTACATAGATACCAGTATACGTCCTTGGAATTCTCAGAACACTAGGAACCGTATTAATGGGAAATACTACGAAACAGCTATGAATGCAGCTTTACAAGTGCGGCCTAGAATTATTACGATTACATCATTTAATGAATGGCATGAAGGAACTCAGATTGAAGCAGCTGTCCCTAAGAAGACTGCTCAGATAAAATACGAAGACTACTTGCCACACAAGCCTAATATTTATCTTGAACTCACTCGAAAATGGTCTGAGAAATACATGAAAGAAAGAGAACAATGGCTTGTTTGACTAGAGACAGATTCCCATTACATATGGGCAAAAATCAACAGTTTACTTCCCTTACTATTCCTAACACTTTCAGTTAATTCTTCTGGCAAAGACATGATAATAAGGGACACATAATCCAACGATCTTTGGTCTACAGTAGATGAAATTGGGTTGATGTATGCACATATTTAAAGGGGACCCCCAGCCTCTTGGGAGCAAGTACTTTTCAGATACAACTTTTGTTTTTATATTTAAAAATGTAATAACATTGTGTAGTCCGGCCTGTCTAATCCTAAACTGAACCCTTCTGCATAAACAATTAAGTCTAATGTACAGAGTTTAGCTATGCTCCATTATACAGTAGGCTCCAAATATGTGTCAAATATGTGTGTATAAAGTAAAGTGAAGAAATGTTAGTTTATTTTCCCTTCATTACAAATGGTATGTTGCTGTAAACTGTTATCATATTGGTAAACATTAAAAGCTGCTGTCTTTTTTTCCCAAGCAAAGTGAATAAGTTATAAAATATTAAAACACTTTGTTTCACTTTAGATTTTTTTTGTTTGTTTCAGCAAGGTTTAAATCCTAATAACAGAAACAATACTGAAATTTAAGATAATTTATTGTTTTAAAATCTTTATAGTAAAATTCTATATGAGCTGTTGTAGCATCACAGTGAATGTATGAATAAAGTATGTGATGTAAAATATTTTTGGTGCCATTGGGCGAAAGTGGACTTGTATTATAAAAGGCTGCCTTGTAATCCTGGTAGCCTGAATGGCTAAGTCAAAAGAATGTCAAATATGCTTTTGCAGCAAGGGTAAAAACAGGACATTTCTGAAGTGTGTTGGTTAAATGTATTTTGTGCAGTTGTTTTTAATACAGCAGAGGCATTCCTGCAGAATAATGTTATTTTTCTTGTGCCTTGTTTCATACCAAAATAAGGAAACCATTCTTACTCACATATGTGGTCAGGAGAGGGCACGACTCCCTCCCCCAGTGGCTTACTAGATAGTTGTCGTCACTGGAGGAGGGAGTGAAATGGCTCCCTCCCCAAACAACTTTGCCGACCCCTGGACTACACTATCCTTTTACTGTTTTGGTTCCGTTGTTAGTTTATGTTGCTGTTTGTGGGGTTTCTTTGGTGCCCTTTCAGTCTGCATCAGAAAGTCCGTGGCTTAAAAGGGCCTAAGTGAACACCAAGCTGTTTAACTCTTGCTTGTTCCACCCTGGATACAGATACCTGAATCCCTGACAGGAAGTATAAGTATACAGCTATTATCATGAGTAAACACATGAAATTGTGTACATAATGATGGACCTTTACTTTGAACAGGATTTAATAGAGGGTCATTAAACTTTGACATGGAGAGAGTACCACAGCTGGCACAAACACAGTAATTGGAAAAATATGCCTCTTGCACAAGGGTCACAAATGCACTACCCCTTGCAAGGCATGGGATTGAAATAAAAGATCCATATGGGTAAAGAACCCCCTTTTTGAGTAAACATTAGACATAACAATATAAAAAGTGTTCTAAGACAAACCTGAGCATAACAATATGCTGTTCCAATAAAAATAGGAATCGCCAGTGGCATTCTAATTGCCTAACAATAATCAATGAAGATAATCAGTTAGACAAAGGAGATAAAAAAAAACATAATTTAAACTATGGCTATGTATGCAAGGATCTGAAACCAAATATTGATGATATAAGCCTATTCAAATTTATTTCACTGCAGTTTCTCTGTTGTCTGATTATATTTCCTTATTATTAAGTGAGCTGTTGCTAATAGTCATTTGCCTTTAGGAACAGTTCTTCGATTTTCCCAGTCAATAAAACAGTTTGTATTTTTCTAGCATGCCTAAGTCGTTTAAAGCTAATATTGGAGAATAAAAAAAAGGATTGAAATGTATTTGTTTTTTTCCCCAAGACCCACGTGAACAATAGATTTCAATAAAAATGTACTTTTTGCGATTAAAAACCATCTGTTATTTCACTGACTAAAGGAACTAATCAGTTGCTACTGTAAGTTTGCCTTTCTAATTTGAATTGCTCCTATGATTGGCCATTTACACCCAGTATCAGTTTCCAGCAATGCTAGTTAGTATACAGGGAACAGATTGTGCATTAGAAGCATTTTAAAATAAATATCTGAAAAGAGAAGTATCAAACAGAAACAATGAATTTTTATTGTTTTGAAATGTAGCATAACATACAACAGAATAATAATTTCTACAGATACCTTTAGTATACTCCATTTTTATCATATTAGTTGGCAAAGCAAGTATGAGGGTTTACACTTTGAAAGATCTGACATCATCTTCCTGGGTTCCCCTAAGTTTCTATGTACAGTTATTCCTTCATTGACTGATTCAGCACAGCCAACATCCCATTCTAGGTACTGATCCGCTATGTTTCATCATCTAGTTATAAGCTGCAACCCTATTCTAACACTGTCTGATCCTGCTTCTGCCAGGGTTGTATCCTAATATACCATTCTAAAACTAAGGCTGTCACTATAGGAAGTATACCTCACTGTCACACCATTAGATAGAAATGTATTATTACAATACTTTATCTTAACGAGAAATCCTATGTTTTATTTGTTAAGCATGATTTACCATAGATTGCCTCTCATTTGTTTGTTTGCTTGACTGTTGTGTTCCTTGTGGCACTGTGTCCCATTCTACACAAACAATCAGACAAATGTGAATGTTTACTGAGAAATAAGCTCCAAATTTTCTGCCTGGTTTGCTTCTGCACAAATACTTTCTTTGCTGGCTCCAAAAATTCCTGATCCCTGCCTTCCTATTTCACTATATGCTCTTTTGCATTGTTCCCTGACTATATATGCACCACTTAAGATTTACGCCTGAAAATGTGCATAATAAATTGCCTTGATCTGATTTTATTTAGTGAATGGATCCTATTTTCCTAATGATGTATGGTGAGAGGAGCTGTATTTGAAAACATTATCAACAAGCATCTATTATTTACTGTATAGTAAATGTTGGTTGTTGATCCAATCCCCATGGAGCTTGTAGGAATCTATCCACACATTCAGGGGCAAGTACATCTAAGCCATAGTTTAAGACCTGAGAATAAAAAATACAAATGCTATTTAAGCATTGACATTTTAGTACTGAGGACTGGTGGGTGTAGGTTTAAAATAAATGAATTGTTGATCATGTTGCAGAGTTTGCAAAGCATGCAGTAGAGTCATTTGCACATCCATGTGGGGGAATGAATTTGATTAACATTCAAACAGTAATTCTCATCACAACAATATGGTGGATTAACAAGAGAGAATACTAGAAAACACATACAGATAGATCAGTGTAACTACACATTATTATGCACAGCGCCATCTACAGTCCTATTAATATAGTGGCTCCAGCTTAATGTAGTTAATAATAGCCACGGCTTTTGCTTATTCTCTTCCAGCTATAAGTAGATTCAACAGTACATCCTTAGATTCTGTGCAGTGGCCCGATAGATAGGGTGCTCCTCATGCTAATCAGTGACTCCCCCCCCCCCCCCCCCCCCCCAGATGCTGTGCAGTGCTTCCCTAGAGCTGTGCTTCTAGATAATGTAAATACGCCCATCTTACTATGCAGTCTATGAGAATAAAAAAAATTGTTAGTACCAACAGTGCCAGTGCCCACCAGGATTTTTCCTTTGTCCAACCTGCCCAGTCTAGCCTTGTTCACATTGATTTTCCTGCCAATATGGTACTGACCTTTAACTTGGTTTGGTTTGAATCCAAAAGACATCCTATGGTAACCCTGCAAGAGGAGCAATCCCTGGGTTCTTTCCAACTTGCTAAACTGTGAGTTAAACTTTGATTTAAATGAATTGTGATAGATGTTTATGGTTTGCCAGGTATCCCAAAGCAGTAAACTGACATTTTAATTAAACTTCACAATATATGAGCACAATAAAAACCTGTCTTGTTGTTATTATATTTTGATATTTTCCTTTTTTTCTAAAGGGATTGTATTGTTTATTTATTGCGCTTCGGTTTTATTGCCTGCAATACCTCTTCACCAGTCATGACTAATTTTGCCTAGACTACAATATACCAGAGGGCATTTAACTGACATGGATTCAACTCAACTCACAATTGATGCTTCTGTATATAGCTGTGCTGTGAGTCTTTCATTATATTCTTTAAATTATAGATCTTCACTGAACACATGTTTAACAGATAAAATAAAACCTATAATTGCATTGTATATGATCAATGTGTTGTATCTACATGCCAGAATACATTTTATAATGTTTTAGTGACATGAAAAATAGATAAATATACACATACATTTTTGCAAATATCATGCTAAAAGCAGAGAAGAGAAATAGTGACAGTAAAACACTGTCAAGAAAATTAATCAAATCATTTAATCCAAGCAAGAAGATATGGACTCCAAATTATTTATCTAACCTCAAGAGATGTTTGCAGTTCTTGCTGATGGAATGTGACCTAGATATGTCCACTCTTATCTGTATAGATGCTTTGCAATATAGTCTGTAAGGACTCTATGGGAGTCACAAAAGCTGGTTATGTGCAAAAGCAGTGGGCTGCACTTCCAAAGAGAAAAGTCTACAGTAAATTTATAGTAATAGTATTTGCATGGTGGCTGATTTGTTAGTAACAAGACTATGCTGTATGAGTAAAGAGCGTAAGAGTAAATTTCAGGATACAGCATAAATAAATGTAATGTCCTTATTAACATTATTATTTATTACATATGCAGTAAAAAGCACACAAAACTTAACAAAAATGTGCCCCAGTGTATGTGACAGTGACTGCAACAGAATGCCTTGCAACTTTTTCTGAAAATGGACTCTGTGTTTTTTCCCTGCATCCTCGACTGATGTGACCCTATGTAAAGTTGCAATTAATGTCCAGATAGTGGAGTACGGAAGCCATTTTCTATTCTATTCCTTCTCAACTTATACTTCTGTTGACTTTTCCCTTCTTTTTCATATTCTATAAATATAATAAGTAGGATTGGTCTGTAAAATGCACTGGTAGAAGTTGAGGAACCAGAAGGATACTGGAGAGTCAGGGCCACTTCTGCAGTATGAGAAACAATATGGCCACCCGTCTGTATCCCAAAATGCACTTCTCGGGCCCCTGGACTTTCAACTGCTGGAGTAATTGGGAGCTAAGATAATCTTAGAAGAGGACACATCCCAGGCTTGGTAGGATAGGAACAGTCCTAAAGCAGAGACAAGCAACAGACAGGAGGAGGCTATAACACTATAATTACATAGCAGAGAATAGGTAAAAAGAAAATTGAATAGCAAAACCTGTTTCACATAAGAGAATTGAAGAAGGCTAAAGCTGAAATGAACAAGGTCAGAAACTGAGGGGGTTATTCACTAAAGTCCGAATTGGTGCGTATTGGTGCGAATTCGCC
>WMED01018062.1:0-12816 GCA_019650415.1 Pipa parva | reverse complement strand
ACCAGCCATATCGGCAAATTGCGATATCAGTAATATTTTCAATTTTAATAAGTTTCGCCCTAATACGCTCAGCGTGAACCTAGTCTAAATGGCTTTGCAGACACTCACATGCTTTTTCGACACAATACATTTAAGGAGACTTTTCCCATAGCAAGACTAGTCAGTTGTGTGACCCTTCAGATTTCGGAGCATGCATTTCATACAGTACTGTAATACTTGCATGCATTTAGAAACTAATTAGGACCCTAAGCTTACAAGAGACGAGACATAGAAAATGCAACTTTGATTATTTCATTATTTCACCCAACATTTTTCTAATATCTTATTTTTTTATCTTCATTTTCTTCCTGCATTATTGTTATGTGGTAACTGAATTACTGGTTTTATCTTAATGTGTTGCTTTTTTTTCTCTTTGCAGCTATGTTTTATCTGTTGGGTTTTCTGGGGTACATCATGAATATGTATTATCTAAAATGAGTCAGAGCAGGGGTTTGTTTACAGAACAGATCAAAGATGACTGCAACCAGCAAAGAGAAAAACAAACACAAAGCAATAAATATCAATGATTGAGCTTCTGAGATCAGATTTTTATATAATGACAGCTGCATGATGTCATGTCAGTGTAAATGTTTTTAAGGGTGAAATTTATTAAAATCACCGAAAGAAATCTCGGAATGATCGTGCAAGATTTCTTTTGAGATCGAGTTTCTTGATCTTGAGTTTTTGAAGTTTTATTCCATGGAAAGGTAGCTATACTTAACATTAGCAGCGTGGCTACCTTTCCATCGAAAAGTTTGAAAACTCAGGATCGAGAAACTCGATCTTGAAAAAAATCTCACAAGATCAATTTGAGATTTCTCTCGGTAAAGTTGGAAAGACCCAGAGCGGGCTTTCCGACCTTAATAAATTTCGCCCTAGTGTAAACTGGTGATTTAAGGAAACACTTGCCTTAGTGGCTAAGACCAATTCCTCGCATAACAAAGTGAGTAAATATTATATATTGAAGGTTTTCTGCAATGTAAGAATCTGAATGGATAAAGTACCTTTTGGAATGTCACAAAGGGCAAACAACCCTACTCTGACATCTCCATTTACTGTCCATTTCTGCGTCTCGCAGTTGGGATTGCAGCTGTGGTTCATAAACCGAGAGTAGTTCCCCTTGGGTCCAGCATCTATAATGCGATCCTACAAGTGGGTAGAGAAACAAAGTCTGTCAAAATGCATATGGATGAACCAAACACTAAGGGCAATCAGAAACAAGTCTCTTTATCTTTATGGAACCAAACATTTCATTCTGGTTTTCTGCAGTGTAAAGTATAAGGCATTTTGTTTCATATACAGTGGATGCCTTTTAGGTTCATTTCATTCATTTTTTTACTCCCTCAGCATAGCAAACTCTTTGTCCCAGTGCCCATGATGAGTGCCTAAACCAGGGGTCGGCAATCTATGGCTCTTTTGATGTCCATATCTAGCTCTTTCACTGTAACAAGTGGTGCCAACAAGCACTGTAGAGAGAGAGCTCTCTAAGTGCTTCTGGATTGCTTGCCAATCTGGAGCCGGTGACGTCACCGGCTTCCGGGTTTCTAGCCAATCAGAAGCCACTGACATCACCGCGAGTTCAGATTGCTAGCCAATCCAGAGCTGCATGTGACGTCAGCGGCTCCAGATTGAAAAGGGCTGAGGGAGCCGCACATATATGGCTCCCTCAGCTCAAAAGGTTGCCGACCCCTGGCCTAAACAATGCTGATATGTAAACACATCTTTATTATGACTACAGTATACACGTAATGCATTTCAATCCTCGTTGCTAAACACTGTATTCCAAATTAAATGAATTGAATAACCAAGACTTTTTTCTTTTACAAGATTTTTTTGCCAGGCCCACAGGTAATCAGAGATGGTTTAGATATATATATTTTTTGTATTTGACAATAAACTCCTACCTTGGTTACTGTGAGCAAGTAAAAATTGGTGATCCCGTTTTCATGGGCACGCTTCATACGTAGACGGCACTCCTCCTCGTCAATCAACTCCCCCACGTATTCATTCACAAACTCACCCTAAGTCAGAGAATTAGCAATAAGTTCGCACTCTGTACACTCTGTATTGAAGGGAAATCTAAAATCTTCTTGTATTAGCATGTCAGTTATTCAAACAGAGCCTAGGCAGAAATCTTTTAATTCAGTAATTTTATTGCAGTCTGTTTTTATCATTCTCGATAACAGCCATGCGGTACGTGTTAGTTAAACAAGCCCCAATGTTCTTCATAAAGCATTAGACAATAGAAAAACATCTTTTAGAATTAAACATTATACACTGTAGGCATAATTTAGAATTTTTCCAAGCACAAAATGAGTATATAGTGATTGTAAGAACATTTTGGGTTTTTTAAAAATTTTTTATTAGTATTTTTTTGTTTTTGTTTTAGTGTTAATACCTTTTCAGTGTAAAAGCTAACCTGTATTTACATCCAAAACTCTCCAAACTGGTGACTTATGAAGCACTAATTTCACTATGAACTATAACAAAGTTAATCCAGTTTTATTTTAGCTTTAACCTCAAATGCTGATTTACTATTTGTCCTGCCAGCTGTCTAGAAATCTCTTGTGCCTTATCACATCTCTACCCCATTGATTGTTATTATGGATCTGGCACTGAAGCTCATTCTGGTTTTGGTTGTGTTCAAAACATTTTTTATAGAAGGAAAATGATGAGGACAACAATTTCTAAGCTCTAATAAAGAAGCATTAGTGTTAGCTGAAGCTGAATTTGTTCTAAGCCACTGCGACTCTAATGAGGTCATTTCCTATACTCAATAGGTTTAGAATTGTCTCACTGTGGGCTATTCACTAAGGTGCGAATTTGACTGTTGAATTCTCAAACAGCGGATTCCCATAGCAAATCTGCGACAATTTCCCCATTGTAAAGTCGCCACAATTTTTTAAAGTTAAGATTGCAACAATTTTCCCATAATAAAGTCGCAACTACGACAATATTCTCATTATAAAAACGCAACTGTGACAATATTCTCATTATAAAAACGCGACTGCGACAATATTCTCATTATAAAAACGCAACTGTGACAATAGCAGCGTATTGTGACTGTCTTTATCTGGCAAATTCGCACCAATACGCAACAATTTGGACTTTAGTAAATAACCGTCTTTACACTAGGAGCAGGATAAAAAGAAACTAGCCTGGAGTTAATCTTTCACAAGCCCTATATTTTCTTTCCCTACCTCTCTCTGCCAGGCAATGTATATTCCACTTCCAGAAAGACTGCTGAAGACTCATTTTTACTCTGAATACATAACACCATCTTTACTCTGTCTTAAACTAACAGATAAACGTCGGCCATACTTTCGCAATGACTAAATAGGAACCTATAAATGTCTTATCCTCTTTACGAACAAAATCCCAGTGCCTGGTAGCTGGCCAGTAGACTGTTTTTTTCATGGATTCTTCCTCTGTATTGCTTTATAAACTGGCAAAGAAACAATCTGAATTCTATGTACCAATTAAAAAATCCTACTTTTATTACACCACTAGTCTTACATATAAACCTACACAAAGGTGTAAGAACAAGCCTTCAGGAAGATGAAGCATCAACAACAGGATGATGTTTTTAGTTGGAAAGTGTAGTGATATATTTAAGTTATGAGTGTCTAGTACTGATGTCAGAAGTAGCCTTTTATAAGGTTAAAGAAATCAAAATTGGTAGCGCTAAAGAACAAATCAATAAATATCAAAAATATAAACAATAAAAAGTCCCAATCGACTGATGATATATATGCAGCTTTTTCAACGTTGTGGTAGTTACAACTCCACGTGAATTATACAGGGTAAAAAATCTAGAAGAAAAGCGCAAACAAAATAGGCCTCATAGTGCCATATCAGTGGCAAAGCCTTATATCAGGGTAATAAACACAAGAGTGAAGAGTGTCAGTGAAAAAAGTATATATTGAAAAAGAAAATCCTCTGGTGATGGTCACTCGTGATAAACCACTCTGACAGTGGGAACACTCACCAGATCAACATAGATATGCACATGTATAGAATAATAGTTTTCAGTGACAAATTCCAGCGGGAACCAACGATTCTAATCCAAAAGGAAATAAGTACTTCTCATATACCTCAGATATTTGTATCATATATGGAAATAAAAGGAATCAACATAGCATAATACCGTTTAATATATAGAGAATGTTTAAAATCAAAATTGAATACTCACAAACAATGGAGTAATAAAAGTATATAATAAAAGCAAGCAGTGGTCTTTTTCTCAATGCGCTTCTCTGCTAAATGTGAGCAGCTTCCTCAGGAAATTACAGCAAGTTCCATGCCAATTTCATTGATACAGAGTATTATAATAAGAATAATACTAAACAACCATACCTTGCGGATGTTCCTCTTGCACACAAGCCCCCATCCTCGCCTGTCTGTGCGAAAGATCTCAGTCTCAGGATATAGTCGTTTGGTAAAGTTCTGGTTGAGGCAGTGCTCTCCAGCTGGACACACTTGTGGATGACATTCATACAACAGCATACGATTCAAGCATTGAGACTCCAGGCCACATGGAGTATCGTCAGTGGGACGACAGTTGCAGCGAGGAATTTCAGACACATCAGCAAGCTGAATCTGGACCTTACCCACAGCTTTATTAGACTGAGGGAGACAGAGAGCACATAAGAGTAAATAGATGTTTAATGTTAGTCTCTTCTGATCTTATCGACTGACTCTCCTCTTCCTAAACTTAAGCAATTGTAGTTACTCTGTGATATGGTTGAAGGGTTGCAAGTTATTTTATCAGAAGTGTTTAACTCATATACATTCCTCCTTGAAACCAACACATACAATTTTTATATCAAGCTGTATCAAACCCCATAGAAAATGTATAGCCTCCTAGTTAAACAATGGATCTCCTTGGTATGTATGTATAATTTTATTTATAAAGCACCACAAATGTATTCAGAGCTGTACAGTTCAGCAATAAAAGTACAATACAGACATGGGAAAAGTGCATTGTACAATACAAGTATAATATCACAAGTGCCAGGTTGTGGTTGATAAAAGAGGTTGGAGGTCTCTGCCATATAGAGCCTACAATCTAAATGGGAGGAAGACTTATATACACGGATAAAAGAGTAATAAGAGCTGTAGCAATGTGCTGAAACACAAGTCAATAAATAAAAATACTAAGCATAAATAATTAAGGATAATATAAAATATATACATAAAAATCAATGATAAATATCAGTGCTAGTGTTCCAAAAGGTAGGACTTCAGTTTGGTTTTAAATGTGCAGAGCGAATGTTCCTGGTAAAGAAAAAGTGGTATAGATTTCCATATGGTATGTGGCATGCAAAGCTGGTTGCTTTGGGAGGAGCGCAGTTGACTTCAAGGAAAGTATGGGTGAGGAAATGTAGTTTGGTGGCTACGGAGTGAAGCGCCTTAAATGTCAAAAACAGAACACTATAAATGATTCATTTGTTTACGGAGAGCCAAAGAGCAGAGAGTGATTGGAAGAAAGAATGTCCCTTCTCGGTTGAGAGGGAGAGAATTCTGTCAGCAGAATTTAGAATAGACTTGAGAAGGAAGAAGTGGGAAGCTGGAAGGCCAGATAGAAGAACATTGCAGTCGTCCAAGCGGGATATGATGAGATGTACTGAAACATTTACAGATTTTATGTACATGGTTTGGACATACCCTTCTGGAACAGGGTAGCACAAACAGCCATGATATTCCTATATACTTCTTGAAGACATGCTTCTCTCCTCTCTAGACACTATAACATCTACTAGATCTCAAAAGGCTTTCCTTTCTGCCTTCATTATAGCTACCCACCTTAAATGTACATTACACATGTCCTGATGTATTCAGTAACTAATATCTTCTATATTTTTTAAATGTAAATCACAAGGTACAAACCAGTAATTGTACTTTATCGGTGTGACTTAATGTTTATGTTAATATACTAAACCCTGTCATGAGATATATTTGATATTCTCTTTATTATTTTTCCTTTAATACTTTGTGACAAAATTTGAAAAATGTAGTCATTTTGCAGTTTCCCTTATCCATAAAGCTGATTTTGAAAAAGGTGAATAGAAGATATTCCATATTTACTGTACCATACACATCCCTTTCTACCTGGACATTACACCATCCTCACCACTACTAAAATCTTTTTAAACATACAAAGCTCTAATACTGTACTAAGCATCAGTCTATTGACTGCTTTATCCTGCAGAAACATCTCTCAATCCTGGCTTTTAGACTTCTCTCATTAACCTCTGAATGATTACTGAAGACAATTTCTTGCCAAATTCATAAATTTCATACCTTGCCTAATCTTTATTACAACCTTCTTCATGCCCTGATCCAACCTAGACCTAAAACAACAGCTGAAGGACAAATCTAATAAAAGCCTTCTTTTTTTTAATGGCTTTTATAGATATTTAGTAGAAAATATGAAAAAAATAGATTTACAAGATAATTTGTGCCCAGGTAGAGTAATCTACAACAACAACAACAGAGAAAATCTAAATTGCCTGAAGTATGTAGTTTGTAGAAACATATGCTTCATGTAGATTATTTCCATTTAAATAGAATTTTGTAATAACTACCACTACACTAGTTATTTTCCCCCAAAATCTTATAAAACTTTTATTCCAACTGGGGATGTTTCCTGGGAAGGAAATGTTGTCTACACTGAAATAATAAGTAAGAAAGACAAATGAGGTACCACCTGTTAAAGCCCAAACTGTGTTTCAGGAAATCATACTGGTCTCCCTGCAAAGATCATAGATAAATAAATACCGTGCGATATGAATTCTAGAATTTTCAGCATTTAGCAAAATCTGTCAAAAAAATAAAAATCTTTGGGTTGGTCTTAAAAGGTGACACAAAAGGTTACAAAAGTACTTTACATATTTATTGAAAGTGTTTGTTTTGTCAGTTAGGGTCCCTTCCAGATCTAGCTGTTTTATATATTTACTGTATATATATATATATATATATATATATATATATATATATTATAATTTCAAGTTAGAAATTCCCTACCTAAATAATCTATAATAAATGCAGTGAGAGGTGAATGCAGGAGCTCCAACTGTATCTGTCAACCATACACCCCCATTCTCCATTGTCCTTAAACTACTGCCTGTGGAAATCATGAATACGGGAAAGTTAAACCGTTGGTTTAAATGTTTTCTTACTTTAATGTGCTTATAAGGAGGTGGTTTTCTAGAGTTTCTTTCAATTTCCAGGGCCTCCTTGCTTTCCCGCTGAGCTTTCAGTTCCTGGAATCTTTTAGCTGCTTCTTCCAATGCTTAAAAAAGAAAAAGTGCAAAAGAAAATTTGAGAAGTGGTGTGTAAAAAGAGAAAAGAAGAGAGAAGAAGAAATTCAGGAAACGGAGACCACAACATAGACTTCATGAAGGTTAAAGTGTAAGTAAAGTTATTGACCAAACTATACATATATATTATATTTATAATGTAGAAACATAAATTTAAACATGGAAAAGTAAAAACGATTTTGTGTTTTGAAGTGCTTAGAAACCCCGCCCCCTAATAAGGCCACACAATGACTCATTCTGCTAGTGCTTGCTTAGTAATCTGATACTTTCCTCTCACTGATAAGCCCTGCAGCTTTGATTTCCGACTAGGAAGGAGTTGGTTTTTAAGACAGAGAATATGAGAGGGGTGGGGGTGTGGCCTTCTCCACTACAGGAAGGAGGAATATTTTACAGAGGGACTACAAGTGCTGCAGAGTGAAAAAGCGAGAGAGGATTTTACTAATCATTTTTTCACTTTACAATTCTTTAATGGGGCAAACTTTATAAATAGGGTTTACTAACACTTTAAGTATGTAAAATAATACACTTTACATTTTTAAGAAAAGAACTACATTCTTAAGTGATGTGGTTAACTTAGCATACCCGTTTGAAAAGAAAATATAAAAAATTCAGACACAAAAATAAAATTTGCTTAGGTTCCTCTAGAATCTTTTAGGCAATAAACAACAACAAACAATGAAACAACATAAATGTAGTTTTTCAGAGAGGGAAAGGATTAATCAGCCATAAAATACCCACCTTTCTTGAAGGTCTTATTAATACTGGTTTGGCCCTCAGCAAAGCTTTTGTCTCCTTCTACATAGGGGAAAACACGGCCCTGATGAACCCAATAATAGTCATTCGAGCCGAAAAAGAAAACAGGAAAGTCTCCAATATCGTGTTTGAGACCCTGGATATTGTGAGGAACGGTCCTTGGGTTGCAGATCTCAGCAGGCCACCACCTAACACAAGCAATATTCGTTTAGTTGAAATGATATTTGGCCTGTGCTATTAATCAATATAAAGGCACTAAGGCTACAGTTAAAACCAGAGATTTTGATCACTGCCCTTCAGTCCTTAGCTTTCAAAACAATCAGGCAAGATATGCAGACAGAATTGCTAATGTATTGCCATCCTAAATAGGTTCTATATTTAAAAGGGGTGTTTGTCACATAACATAATTATAGACAAACTATTTTCCCATAAAATAAGAAGCAGTTCTAGTCATTGTACAGTACAGCACTTTCATTATTATGTACAGATTTGCATAATTGTACATTGCAGTATGTTCTGCATGGGAGTAAATATGCTCTATCAAATTACCTTGCGGCAGGTCTATTAGAAAACTTCAAAGATACCCTGTGTTAGGCTAGGTTCACACAAGCGTATGATGCGCAGCGCATCATATGCTTGTGTGAGAAAAAAAAATATGGCTCAATGCAAGTCGATAGTACTTACCTAGTTCTGGACACACCAGGGTATGATGTGCATAGGCTGGGTCTGGAATGCTCTGTGTTGCATTTTGGCCGGCGTATATACGCTGCGCCCAAAATGTGACACACAGGAAGTGATGTGAATGCCGAGGGAGCGTTCACACTGTCGCTGGTAAGTACAATAGAAAAATACGCTCAGCGTATTTTTTTTTCTTCTTCACACTAGCGTATGATGCTCTACGCATCATACGCTCAAGTGAACTTAGCCTTATTCTAAATACTGATAATGCTTATTAGGAGTGAAATTCTGGGAATATCATCACAAACAACCCCCAAATAATCTTTATAAATCCACAATCAGAAAAACTGTACTATTCTTTTGCGACTGAACACTTGCAGTTTTCAAAAAAAATTATTTTTTGCCTTTGCACGGGTTCATGATATCATTGTAAAGATAAGATAACCAGACTACCCTGAATCAGTGGCTTGTTTATACCTCATAGCCTGGGGCAGGCTATCTCTGTTAAGGACAGTGATCCCAACAAGAAAATCTTGACCACTGTAAGCAATGGTGACCATAACAAAATGCACTGTGACTTTTCAGGCTAGATGAAAAAATGACAACAGAACTCATCCAACCAATTGTATGACAGTTTAACACTCATGTGATAAGATGCAATGCATTTTGTTACAGGCATCATTGACTACAACTGCTAGAGTTTCCTTCAAGTTTTATTTGCGTTTTTGATGCTTATTTTTGACACTGGTGTCAAAACAATAGATGTGACACTGTCCTGTGAATGAATGTCAGTCATAAAGCACTACAGAACTGCTGTGCTTTGAAACAAACAAACAAAAAAATAATCCCATTCTGCAAGCACAAAATGATTTAACATTTTCAGTATTAAAGTGGACCTGTCACCTCAAAACTTGAATATTAAATTATATTCTACTAATGAAATAAACGTTATTTTAAATATAGATGTATTTTTAAAAAATGTACCTTTGTACAGCATTTCTCACTGTCTGTTTCCATCAGCCTGACTTTTCTTTCTAGAGTCGGGTTGGGCGGGGCTAAGAGGAAGCGTCATATACTGTATATGATTGACATTTACATTTATTCCCATAGCAAATCCACGGGACGTAACAAATTTCCCATTGTAAAATCGTGACAACTTTTAAAGTCGCGACAGCTACAGTATTCCCATAGTAAAGTTACGACTGCAACAATATTCCCATAGTAAACACACATGCGCGAGATTTGGCAGGGGGAGAGATGAGCAACGAGTATTTGAGGGTGTGGAAATACCTTTTGAGTGGCAGGTCCTATCGAAAATGGTGGGTCCAGATCTGGAAATTGGGACTACCTTACATTAAGACATGCTTTATAATCTTAAGGTTGTTTTGCAAATATACATTATTTAGTTAATCGATTGATTCACTTTACTTAAGATGAACGACTGCAAGCTGACAGGTGCACTTTAAAGTAATTTTTTTTTTTTGTACAGTCGCTAATCTACTTTATTAAACAGGTTAAGGCACGAACAATAATGTGTTCTATTTATGACTGTTCCTTGTATAACCTGCCTGTAGTTGCCCAGCTTGACCCATACAATCTGTTTGTAGTGCAGTTTCTTGCCACTTCTACAGTCATTGCAGCTCCAGGATCCTTGAGGCATCTCCAAGCTGAGGCAGGATGGATGGAAAGCAGCAGGACAAGACTGGCAGCACAACAGTTTGCCACCTCCTCGGTTGAACAGAGAACACCTCATTAAGATTAGTGACTCAGATACCTAACAGGAAACCAGGCTTTCAAAAGGGTTAGGAATGAAACAGTTGTCTACTGACCACTATTCTTTCATCATTTCATCCCTGCAGCCAGTTGACATTTTTTAAGTTGTTTAGTGGGCAAAAGCAAAACAATGCTATTTAAAGGGAACATTCTTAGGGAATTCTGCACCATTCATAGCGGTATTGGGTCAAGTTAAGAAAACAGTGCCATTGGCAGTAAACTACACCCTTGTAACTATTTCCAGGCAAGGCAGACAGTAGGAATGTCACATCTATAGGATGTACCACTCACAGATTCATATTGCAGGCTATTAATAGCACTTTAATGCATTATTATTATTATAGAGACACAGCAATCACACAAGATAGTGTGGGCCAAGACTTGAATGTCAGATCAAGGAAAGTTTCTTCATAAGCAGTGAGTAACTGGGACTAAAATTGACATGGGCCATTTATACAATATACATTCTAAATGTTGCCCAAGTACCAGCTAGCTTATCAGCCCACAGGGACTTTCATATCTGAATGGTTAGCTCCATAGGATTACATTACTGTTTACTCTCACTTTTTGTTCTTTTTAAAGTTTAAAGAAGTGTTTGTGATGTTTAGACTGTGCCATAAATGAGAAGAGGGTCTGCTACATTTATCAGAATAATATTGAATTATTCAATTCCAGATTAACAAAATAAATTTAAGAAAGTAACACCCAAAAATGCCCCATATGCATATGTAACAAAATAAGAATTGCTTAGGCATTACAGGCATAAGTAGATTGCTTTGGAGCAGGTAAGTTTGTGGGTCTCCAGGGAAGACCCAAACCAAACCGCGAGTACAAAAGAAATTACAGGCTGCTAAATCCATAAAGGTAGGTCTTTTTAAACCAGTTTTTTAAGATGTGCACGCTGAGAGGTACAGTGTTTTAGGGACTCCTTTTACAGGCCAAAGGGATTCCTTACAGAAGAATTAAATGATTTTTACATTTATGTATTCAGCCTAAATGCCAGCAACACAATAATCCAGCAATCTAGGTTTAGTCTTATGAGGTGTGGCATGGGGGGGGGGGGGATGCAAGAGGGAAGAAAGGGAGTCTTATAGCAGAGCATATATTTTATACTGTAGACAATAAGTGGCGAATTGGACAGTATACTGCACTGCAAAGCCATGAAAATGTCAGATTTTCTCTGCTTAAAAAATGTTCACTGGCTGCGGCTCAAACAACCTTCTAATGACTGTTTCAAACAGAAATATCCTACAGCTGATGTGCCAGATACAGAAATTCCAAATGAGTTGGCTATTGTATACACAAGACATGTTATATCATCTTGGGAAACATCAGTAGTACATTAGAGTTGCTTCATTCATCAGCAACTCTTTGGCAGAATTTCAATGAAGCACCATTAATTCGCCTCACTAATTTCTGGATCTGGCTGGCACCATTTCAAGAATATTATCATATAAACAGACAAAAAGTACACAAAAATACAGCCAATTGCATTAAATCACACAATCTATCCAGGATTTTATAAAAATAACACCTGCACCAATCCATAATCAAGCCCCCCCCCCCCCCCAAACCCACCTATATTTCCTCCACTAATTAGTCAAATATTTTCATTTCACCATTTTCAGTTTCAGAGGAAATATAGACAGTTTAAATGACAGAACGTTAAAAACGGCTCAGCGTATAAAGCGCAACGTTTAAGGCAGATGCAAAATAAGCAAGCAGAGGGCTGAAAATAATTGTTCTTATTGAAATAATGGTTAAAAAATATTAGAGAAATATATTTTTTTCTCCTTCACTTTCTTACCAAAGTAAGACACCTTGAGTTTTTCCCCTAACCTACAAGATGTGTCTTTACATTTTCAAATTATTAGTGATTTACTGATGTTAGTAGGTAAAAAACAAACAAACAAACAAGCCTTCAAATAGTCTTTCATATGAAAAGGGGATTCCAAAGGTTTTCGTCTAGCAGTTATACTATATTTTCCAGCATACCTCTACTTCCTCCAGCTGGAGAGAGCACAGGTTGGGTATTCCTGTTTCTAAGGAAAATAAAATAAGTTTATGTAAAACAAGATAAGGAATGTATATTCTATGTGGGTTGGGGTACAATGTCACCTGTCTAAAGTCAATTTGGCTTTTCAGTCTGCCATATGATAGCTTTCTGGGTTTGCATAGAAATGACTTAGGAGGTAATTCACCATAGTGCGAAGTGAGCTCCAGATCCTTCGGCTCACTTTGCACACACTGT
>WMED01018060.1:0-12817 GCA_019650415.1 Pipa parva | reverse complement strand
TTCTGGCCACCCGAAGCTACCCCGTGAGAGATACGGGGTACGTATGGAAAGGGTTAAGGTGGATTACTTACATTATCTTTACTTTACTTTACTATGACTATTGCAAGGTGACAAGTGCACTTTAACCATTTGTGTCAGCAATTGGCTTAGTATAAAGGGCTTTTTTATATGTATGTGTGCAGTTATATTGGCACTATAGTTTCCCTTTAATACACAGAAGTGGAAGCCAATTAGGATTGTATTGCATTAAATCAGCCATGACAACACCCAGAGGAGAGGCAGCCCAACACTGGCTGTACTTTACATCTTATAAAAAATGCAGTAACTTACCTAGTCTTACCCAGGTGTAGAAGGTGTGGCGCTTGATAGAAAGATTCCACTGGGCCAGTTTACCATAGGGGCAGTGCAACCACTGAAACACTTATTGTTATGCCCTTGTAAAATGCATGATACAAAGTGGAAATCCCTCCAGCACCTTGCTTCGGCTATATATAATTAGGATCCATAAAGCAAAGAGGGTAAAATTACTTTTTGTATTAACTGGGATTTTAGCAGAGCTCTTTATCATGAGTTTTCAAAAGTCTTCTGTTAATGTTGAGAGGCGTAGTTCAAATGCTGTAAAACTATGCAGACATACAACTTCCAAAGTGCCTTGAGATAGCAGAGGCAATTCTGGATCCAGAATGACTGCATTTTGAACAAAATTGTTATTTTCTTTCACTAATTTCAGTTTGAGGATTGATTATAGCTGTTATATTAAGGTAGTCTGGACATATATCAGTACTTACAATTTTAGCTCTATTACAGTATTTTTTTTAAAAATTATACTACTCTATGTCCTCCATGGATTTCTATATTTATGCTCATTTTACATCTCAAAATTTGATTTGATTCTTTATATTTTTTTTTAGAAACTAGCTTCTTTAAAAATCCTTTGTCATTTTTGTGCAATAAAATTAACAATACTTGCTTCCCCTCCCCCCAAACAGAAAATTTTGAAACAAAGAAAAATGAGTTGACAAGACAGGGATTTATGGACCTTAATCTCATGGAAGCCAATGACCGAGAGGGAGACCCCAGTGACTTGTGGGTAACTTTGCAATCTATGGGGTACAACAAAGCCCTTGAAATAACAGAGGTATATTAATACTATCAATGGTTATTACTAACAACTTTAATAAACTGGCATTTTCATTGTATATAGCACTGAGAACATGCAGAAGGTGTTTAACAGTTATTATCAGTACTATCAATTTTTTATTTCTCCATTTTTAAATATATATCTATTGGAAGTTTGGTTAGATTCCTGCTTCCTTCATTAAGCACATAAAACAAGAGATAATTAGCTCTCAGGCTATGTCCACAATCAAACTGAAGTTTTTGCTTTATTTACACCCTGGGAAACCACCAGCAACAACACCCCCCCCCCCCCCCCCCCGGCGCTCTTAGACGGCTCTCATAAAAGAGATTGCGCCCTGGGCGATTGCCAACGCCGCCCATAGCTAAAACCGGTCCTGACTGCTTGGTTTGGCCATTAACATGTTTGAAAAACAAAAAAGATTAACATAACACAAAATAACCACAAGAAACTTTGCAGTCAATCAAAAATGTAACCATTCAATCTACTGAAGTATGATGCCAAAAAGGTGTGGACACTTACGACAGTTCAGTTGCTAAACACCCCAAAATAGAGTGCACTAGGGTATTTTATCCTGAAAACTAATGCTGCAGCGCAAGCAGCCCACTTTGTAGTTTATTGGTCTGTACAATCCCTTACATTTCATATAACACCCATAAGGTATATATTTTCAGAAGCATACAGCTTCAGTTATCTAGGTATATCAGGCTTTTTGTTGACTGGGTGCAAACTTTAATGGAAATCAGTGGTTTCTTCCAGTTTCCTTAAGAGATTATAAAAATGCAGAGTCAGCACATAATATCTTTGAAATCCATCATGAGAACTACTAAAACCAAACTAAATTAAATATAAAGGAGCAATATCTTCTGAACAGAACAATAACAAAAACAGCTAGGTACTCCTAAGGGTACAGTAGCCGAAGACCCTAATGATAACGGGTTATACAGGTGACTTCCAGCTGGGACAAAGCTTGCAAATGTTTCTTGAAATGCAATGTCAGCACAACATTTGTCTAAAAATTAGCGCCAATCTCAAGCTAAATATGAAGGGGTATTGCTTCCTATATAGATTTTTTCTAAATATGTGTGAATAGTTGTAAGGGTATCTAATTACAGACATTGTAATCAGGCAACAGATGCCAGCAATCTATTCTAGTATTGGATAGATTAGGGTTATTTGAGGACATCTTATGAGTGTTGGGCAACCTAGGCATAGGAGGGCATTGAGGTGAAAACTTAGGATACTGCAGGGAGCACAACAGAGACTTTATGAAATTTTTGTAAAACATGTAGAGATCAGCAGAGCCATTTGGAGCTGGCAAGAGGAGTGCCATAGAATCTATGGAGAGCAACACTCAAGGTGTTAAAAGGAAATTGCATATTTCTGAAACAGTAATCCTCTCTAAAGTATGTATATTTCCCAGTGTAAAAGTTTTACATTTCACCTATTTCCTTTTGTGCAAGATAAATATTGTATTCGCCTGTTGTCAGCTGTTTTCTTCTTGATTTGTTGTTTTTAGGTTTTTTTACATTTTTTTGCTTTTTTTTTTGCTCTAAACTATAGTGAATGATAATGGGCCGCAGATAGTTTCACAGAGACGTTTTAAGATGAGGACCTACAGATTACTAATGGAGAATTAGGTTATTCGCATGTATTTAGGATGAATTCACCTTAGCATTAGGAATAATATTTAAAATTGAAAATACAATGCATACCTCATTTAGGTGATTATTCATGAAAGTGTGAATTTGGCCCTTGAAGTGTATGTGCATCACTTCAGGTACCCAAATATGGGAAAGTGGCAAATGAATGTGCGTTTGGACCTTTACACAAATTTTACTGAATAAGCACCAAATTTAAATCTCCATCTAGGCTAGCCACACACTAACAATTACTGAATCATAATTTGATATAATGTAAATTTCATTCTTCAGCAAGTACAAAAAATACTAATTCCTGAAAATAAAGGGAACTAGTTAAAATATAAACCTAGAGTCTAGAAAATGTGTTTGTTACTTTGTTCAACAGGCATGCCCATTTAATATTGAAGTCTATGCTGAAAACTGCAAACCTAGACTGAAAGCTGTGAGCCTGGAACCTAGCAACAAGCAGCTACAATGGGCAGTTTGTAAATCTGTCATGCTTAAAGGGGAAACAAAGATTATGGATGGATATGAAGATATCATCATTTATACATACAAAAATGAAAATCGGATCAGTTCGGTTATTGAAAATAAGGTACCAAATAGTATTTTGGAAGAACTGGGAATACTGCAGCTACCTTAAGGAGATATTATCATTCCAAATATTTTAATCTTATTTAACCCTATTTGTGACATTTCCATCTGGTGTTGTGCTGTTTTTTGTGACTGAAGACATACCACCAACGGCTGTGTCCACTTCTGTTTCCAGGTGGTTTAAAAAAGAAAAAAAAAACTGTCCTTTTTTTCACACTAAAAGAAGTGGGTGCAGTTGCTGGCGGTATTCAGGTAAGTCAGTTGGGGGCTTTTCCTTTGTTTGTGGTGCTAGTTTCATGTATTTTACCACACACAGAAAGCCATGTGTGGCAAAACACAAAGTAGGATCTTGCCATAAGAGTACCATATTCTACCTATTCACGAGCCTAAGGCACTGTGCTGATACTTGTGTACACTGATGAAAACAATAGTTGTTTTTGGTACTGGAGCCTGTATATGAGTCATATAGCATATATCTTTTTTTTTTTTTTTTTTTTTTAATTTTAATCTATCTTTTTTTTAAGCAAAATACATTGTTTGGTGATAATATCTCTTTAATGGAACAACATCATGAAATCTGTTATGTTTTTGGTGGATGACTGCCTAGAATGTTTCAAATCTGGTGTCCTCTACCCCCACTCTCCTCAAGCAACTGTTCAATGCCACGTTTTGAAATCAAGCACAGGTTTTGAATAAAATTCACATACTTGTAGCAGCAATGTCACAATGAATGGCATCATAGGCATTCCCCAACAGGTGTTATTATTCTAACTGTGCTGTTTTTGTCTACAATTCCTTCTTAAGGAAAAAAAGAACTGTAAAAATATACATTTTATTCAACAGCGTATAAAATGATGAATGGAACATCACATGTTCATCAAATCAACACAGTAGATTAATCTACATTTTGGAAATTACATTTTTCAGAGCAGATTTTGAGTAAAGGTAGTGATAGGATGATAAAAACTTGAAGCAATAGAAGATAAAAAGAACGCATAATTTTACACTAAAGGGCACCAGTAAAATTCACACATACTGTACATGCCAACCCTTCTGGATTGGTATGAAAACTGTCTGGTGCCACTCCCTTTCCTCTGCTACTATAGCAGGAGGCAATGGAGACAAATACACAAGGCATGGGGTGACCTACATGTATGCCTTGCATGTAAGTTGTTTGTGGGGTATATGTATACATATGGTTTATGTCCGGGGGGGTTGTTAATGCAGAGCATGTGGAGCCTTTTTAAACTATGCACAGGGAACCCTTCAAAGAATCAATGAGATAATTAACAAAACACAGCTGTACTTCATTTTCATTGTGTGAAACCATGTGTGGCTATTGGATGGTATTTTAAATGTATATGTGTGTGGATGAGACAAAACATTGGGACATGGTCTGCCACCCTAGAATTTGCATCCTTAAAGGAACAGACCAGCACAAGTAATAAAATGTAATGTGTTTTGTAAATGCATAATAACAATTTTTACTAATATTCTTAGTTTTTCCTGTGAGCAAAGCAATTAATTGTGCCTCCTGTGTAGCAGTACACAGCATTTCTGTGCATTTCTTCCTAGTTGGATGGATGCAGCATTCTTTCACCACTGATATAACGGTGTCTACGGAAGGTCAAAATTAATAGTTACTGAAGTACCATCAGCAGTTACAATAGTTCCAGCTATTGGTGAATGCTGTCAGCAGCAATAACGCACTGATACTGGGCATGTGAGAGAGACCAAATCTATATAAAAAGAACATCAATGTTTCAGCCATTTCTCCTTTTTTGTCCTTTTTTTAACAATTGCTTGTGATAGACTAACTACATTTTTTAAGAATATTAAAAAAAAAAAAAAAAAAAAAAGTGGATGACAGCTTAAAGTTTCTGACTGGTTATTTGGAATAATTAAGCTTGCCAGTCAGTTCCTTAAAGTGGACCTGTCACCTCAAAACTCTAATATTAAATTAGTTTCTATTCGTTTTTGTAAATATATACTTTTTTTTTTTAATGTACCTTTATACAGTGTTTCTCTCTGCCATCTTCCCTGTCAGCTGGACTTTTCTTTCCCCGAGTCGGTGGGGGCGGGGCTAAATGATTGACATTATAGCTCCTCCAATCAGATCCCTTAAATCACGATCTAGCAGGGATCTGATTGGAATTATAGCAAGACTTAATTTGCCCACCCCTGCTGTAGATATTTATCTGACATTGCAAACTCAAGCATTTACACATTGCAAAAGTAAAGGGACTTCTTTCATTGTTAGCTTGGCTCATAAATCCACATATTTTAGAGATAAAATTGAATAATTTCTATTCTGGATAATAAAATAATTGGAATTATTTTTGCCTCCCTCTTAAGTCTGATAATAAAGTGATTATGCAAGTGAACAATCAGCAAAGTAAGAACTGCATCAGCAACCGAGGACTGGACATATTTGCTGTAGAGCTGCTCCCAAAATCAACCACGGTAAATGAAATAGTGCATTTTACCTTATACTTTATCTCTAATAGTATCAGATAGTTATCACATAAAGTAATAATCACAGGCACCTCTTTCTTGTTTTAGAAAGATTTTATTTTATGTTTTAAAACAGTCTTTTTATACTTTCAGAAATCAGTTGTTTAGATTAAAAGTCTTAGGGGATATTTATCAAAGTCGAAAAGTTTTTTTTTAAAAGCCTATTGCTGGAAGAACAGTCTTTATTTGATTATGTCGATATTGCCTATTTAAAAATACTCTTTTTGCCATGTAAGAAATAACTTTTTAATGCATTTTTTATATCAAAAAGTTATTTTCGATCATTAAAAATCCCAAAAATGCTTGATTAATAACCCCCTAAGATTAAAAGTATTGATAGGAATTATAATCCGCTTCAGTTAAACTAGGAATAGGCATCTTGTTTTCAAAAATATTGGCCATTTCATATGTAAGTTTAGCTAAACTTTATAGCATGGCATCATCTAAGTTCACCCACTGGCTCACTATAAGGAATTCCCTCTGATGCTGGGGTTCCCTTACAGGAATACCCAGAAAAACATTGTAGTGTGCACATTATCTAGTTTATATGAGAGTTAACACATATTTTCCTTGCTCATCAATAAAAAACATTCAAGAAAAATATGTTTTGCCTTTACTCCATTTTCGTGCTTCTTTGTCTAATGTCCTCCCTGCAGAGCCACTTTAGAGATCAGATAAAGATACAAGTCACCACTGATTATTCTTTAATCAATGCTTTGACAGATAAGTGATCTGTCAACAATTTGTTGCATTATGATTGGTCAGCTGAAACTACAGGAAGGAAATGGAATGACCCATGGAATCAGGCTACTGAAGCTGGTCAGCAGTGACAAAGAAGCAGCATAAATAAAAGGCCGGAGTTCCCCTTTAAATATAAGCTATGAACATCGTGGACTTCAGCTTTGGAATGGAGTCATACTTTACAGGATCAGCAGCACTACTAAATGTTCACTTTTAAAAAGGAAAAATTTAATTCCTGATTTGTATTGGGTTGTGTTCTCTCTTTCTTTCTCATTATAAATCGATATTAGATATATTGCAGCCACATTGAAGAAAAAGAAACTCAAAATAATACAAATTGGGAATTCATCTTTAAAGATAACATTTTCCAGTACTATGTAAGGATAATCATACTAATCCTGGTGCTACTGGTCCTTTAAGTGCCTCAGAGCTTTTTAAGATATCACAGTGGTTTCCATTAGGTCTAACACTAAAACACATGAGCTACTATAAGCAAATAGTGCCCATTTTAAAAACTTCTCAGATCCAAAATGTTAACCAATAAACATGTATTGAATTTAACAAAATTTTCCTTGAAACATTTTGAAACAAAACCCAGGAGTACATGAAGTATATTCTTAATTAGATGACTGTGGTGTATATTGGTGGCATCCAGGCAATATTCTAATTCAGGAGTGCCAACTCAAATTTCATTTTTAAAATGCACCTGTCACCTCAAAACTAATACTAATTTAGGTTCTACTAATTAATGAAATAAACATTTTGGTAAATATGTGTATTTTAAAAAATGTACCTTTTATACAGTGTTTCTTTCTGTCATCTTCCCTGTCAGCCTGACTGTTCTTTCCCGAGTCCGGTTGGGCGGGGCTAAATGATGATTGACATTATAGCTCCTCCAATCATATCCCTTAAATCATTATTACTGCTCATCAATTAAACTATTACTGGCACACAGGATGAATTTTAAATGTCCCTGATTAAATTTACTTTTACATAAGTATATGTAAGTTTGTACTATCCCTTTTAAACTTACATTTTCTTAATTCAATATCCAAAAAGTATAAATCCTTTTAAATAAAGGATATATTTAAATTTACAATAGGTCTCTTTATTCTGTATTTAAATAATGTTGTCTTGTTTTTTAGAAGCTTGCTTGCACTACCAAATCCCCAATACAAAGCAAGCTCTTTGTGCCAGCTAGTTGCATTAAGCCACTCCCACCAACTGAGCCCAGGGCACAGGTCCATACTGTTTACTCTCCCAGCTGTTTCCTCTCTCTTAATAGTACACAGGACACATATTAAGATTTCTCTCTTCATCTGTTTGTTTTGCATACTTAAAATAAGTTTCCTTGTGAGTGTTAAATGCTAATCTTTTTCAATGTGTTGTCTTTAAGGGACACTAAACCCTTTTTTATGATAGAAGTTCATTTTACATGCATATAAACACTTAACTTTGATAGTTCCTAGTTATAATGCAACATTAATTATATAAATAATAAGGTTATACATTCATATTGTAATTCCTATTAGAAAAATTCCATTTTAGACTTGTTACTCTGTAGCCTTTGACCCTGCAGGTTGCATTTGCTTGTATCTGATTGGATTCTGCATTGTTTCTGTCTTGTCAACAGCAGGACATTCTAATCAGCACAGTGAAATGGGAATGTTACAGTAATAGCGAAGAAAACAGTTCCCGGCACTTGCAGAGTAAAAGCAAAATTTTTTATTTAAACATCTTTAAAAAGCAAGATCCAAATGAAAGGATAAAAGCATGGATGTTACAATGGCGCCCCCTTCTGACGCGTTTCGCTCCGAAGCGCTTAGTCATAGTCATGCGAGTGCCGGGAACTGTTTTCTTCGCTGATGCTGCACTGGGCCTTTTCTCCCTGGCTCCGAGTAAGTTTTTCTACTTTTTCCTTACCACTTGTTTGAACATTTATTTGGATTGAGCATTCCCTTTCTCTTCACTAATGTTACAGTAATACCTTATTAATATGCATATTATTTTATGCCTGTTAATTCTCAGGTTTAATGTAAGTAAAATATTTATGTCGTATTCACTGTCATAATTTTTTTTATTTGCAGGTTTGTCAGCATGTCATGCCACTGAATGAGCGACAAGAATGGACGTATCATTGCACACAAAATATTCTCTCTTAAATAAATGTGAACTGATGTTTGACTTTTGGGGTAAAATGTAATAAAATCTAAAATATTGATATCTAATAAATTTCACCGATATCACAATATCGAATTTACCGATATTTAACTATTTTTGCCAATATCTATGTTAGTGCTATAAGATTTTTCCTAATATTGCTATATTGAAAATTCAATTGAAACTTTTCAATCTTAATTATTTCTAAGGAAAATCTAGAATATTGATGGAAAAATTCAATATCGCAATATCAAAAAAATTAGATTCCAATTTTTCGATAATTTTTAATATTTTTTTTTTCTTTGTTAAAAAGTGACCTTTTCAACTTTATTAAATTTGAAATGGAGTGAAAATGCATGATTGATCTTGAGAGATATAAAAAAAATCTATGTATTCAATCAATATAATAAACAAAAAATGATTTACTAATAATCATCATTGTTGCCAAAAATGTAATTAAGTAAAATCTTAACAAAAAACACAACCTTTGTGTGATTTTTTTTTTTTTTTTTAATTTGAAACATCTTGTTAGGGAACCTTTATTAATATAGCTTTGCTGGATAAGGAGGCTGTGAGAGTTGAACAAGAATAAGGGGGTTATTGACTAAAGTAAGAATTCGACTGTCGAATTCTCAAACAGCGGATTCCCATCGCAAATCCGTTAAAATTCTCCCACTGTAAAGTCACGACCATGACAATTTGAAAAGTTGCGACTGCGACAATATTTCCATAGTAAAGTTGCAACTGCGACAATATTCTCATTATAAAGAGGTGACAGTAGCAGTCTATTACGACTGTGTTTAGCTGGCAAATTTACACCTTTATGCAACAATTCAAACCTTAGCCAATAACCCCCAAGTCTTATCACATGAATAATGGGGAAAAAAATAGTGAACAGTTAAAGCGCAGGGTGGTAACAACTATGCATTTTTCAGTTATTTCACTGTGATAAACCAAAACAATTAATTTTCTAACTTAGGCTAGGTTCACACTAGCATATTGTGCGCAATGTGTTTTAAAAAAAATTCTCCAGCAAAAATACACTGAGAAAAACCGCCAGAGAAAATCAACAAAGAACAAGGCTAATGGAAGAAAAGTGTTCACACTAGCGTTCCACTGAGAACGTATTATGTTAGAACGCTACCTGCGCTATTTCTTTGAGTGCACAGAATGTGGCGTATTTTATGTGATTAGATCAGTTTCAATAGGAATTTAACAGTTGCGTTCACACAGCGCAAAAATGCACTGCATTTTCACACTGACAGTTCATTTTGTAATAGCAAAAAGGGCAGAGAAAAAACGCCTATGAAAAAACACTGGTTAACAAAATTCTCTTCAAGTCATCGGAATGGATTGAAATGAATCCAACTGAAAGTAGGATACAAAGGAAACAGTGCACAGAGTGAAAAAAATGAAAAAAAACCCACAGGTGAATGCACAAATGTGTCCTGTGTGTAAGCTATAGGTGTACTATACGCTTACCAAATTGTGGATTGATAATGCCTTAATATATGCCAAAGGGTGATCAGAATAAATTCTCCGTTTTGAAACGATCTCAGTGTGGCGCCTATTTTCAACCTTGCAGATATTTATGTTCCCCGCAGATAGCCAAAAAGAAACAGAAAACTTTCATAGCGTAAAACAAATATTTAAAGTATAAAAGACCAACATTATACTCACAAAAGTGATAAGTATACAAGTATGCATGTCACAAATATCTCTCTGTGGTACCGAAAAGACAATTCCAGCAGTTTCTCAAAGTAAACAGACTTGATATGCCTTATAGGCAAAGACCTCTACGCATTTCACCACTTGTGGCTTCTTCAGAGGTAATGAAATATACTAACCCAACATTTGCGGGGTTTATAAATGATGCCAGTAGTGCTTTTTGTTGGCAGGAAGTGACATCAATAGGAGTCACGTTGTCACGGGCTATGCGGGCTGTGTAATTAAATAGTGGACCCTCTTACCACTGCGGAAGTTGGCACAGGTTTATCTGAGGCGCGGAGTCTAAGGAGTCTCTGGTCTTCACCTTTAACCCCCGCAAGGGGGTACTGGGCTTTGCAGCGGGAGACTCCCAGGTCGCAGCCCTCAGACTCACCCTCCACAGGTGGTAGCCTGTCTACTGTTCTAAGTGCAGACTTAGAACAGTAGACAGGCTCAGGAACACGAGTGCGGGATTCTGGGTAATGGCTGAAGCAAGCACAGGGTGACTGGGAAAGACACAGGATACTGGGTAATGGCTGAATAGCACAGGAACAGGTTAATGGCTGAATTAGCACAGGAACAGGTTAATGGCTGAATTAGCACAGGAACAGGTATCAGAACTTAACTTAATAATGTAGCAAACTAGCAGAGACCTAGTACATACACAAACAATGCTCAGGCACCGCACTGCCTGAGAAGCCGGCATTTAAACTCCCCGCCAGCTGCAGGGGAGGGACCGATGTAGTTGCTAAGCAATGACACCTGTCCTTCAAAGTCGCAACGATGAGGAGGAGGACGCCGCAGGAGCGTGGGGCAGGTATGTAACACACGTCCAGAAGTAAAGTGGAAATACTGCTTGCAGAAAAAAATTACTTTGTCTTTTAACTTTAATATCTATTAAATAAGGATCTCCAAAAAAAATGATTGTTTTAATAAGTGAGAACATGTCTACAATACATTTTTTTGAGGTGATACACCTTTTAATAAACAAGCTCTGACTCTTTCAGTAATCAAAAGGTTAAGCAGGAATAATTTGCTTAACCTTCTCTGCTAGAGTCTCCAGTGGCCCAGATGCTATTTTTGTCATGAAATGACCTTTGCACTGTTTGATTTATCCAATAGTAATACTATCCCAGATCTGAATGTCAGTTGTGAAGAAAAATAAACAGCCAAGAGATCATTTTCTCTCACATTAACCCCTGCTATTTCAGATCAAAATATTATGTATATCACAAGTTTGTTACTTTGGTTAAATGAACGAATTGGTATATAATATATACTATATATGAACTGCAATCCTTTTAATGACATTTTTCTAAATGCATCTTATAAATCAAAAACAAAAAGGAAAATATATAAAACAGCTGTGGCATTTAATTAAAATGATTAACACTTGTCCAATCTTGTATTTCAGAAGAAATTACCGTACACACAATGTTGCAGTAGACACTGATGTAAAAAGACAAACATAAATTGTTTCTTTATACAAATGCTTACTGCCTCTAATGCCTGAGCTCAGAAATTCATTCATTTTTCTTCTAAAATAGCACCTTCAATGCATTGGAAGTTTTATACATCAGTTGCACAGTAACTTAAATAAAAAATGATGAGGCTGCTGCAAAAATAAGCTGCAAAATCAATAATGCAGTGACATACATGGATACAATATGACAGAAGCTTAACTCAGTCCATTCTTTATGACACCATTTGATGTGTTTCTTTCACAGTCCCTAACATCCAGTGTTTCCCAAATGGTGGGTCGCGACCCGGTACCGGGCCACAAAAGCAAAATGCCGGGTCACGAGAGCGCGTACTAGTTTTCATGACTGAAAACTAGTAAAGGACTTCGCGCATGGCACCGCACATGAATATTCATGAGGCGACTACTTCATGACGCAATGCGTGTTGCGTCATGAAGTAGCCGGCTCATGAATATTCATGAGCGGTGCCGTGCGCGAAGTCCCTTACTACGCGAGAGGAAGCTCCTGCTTGGATCTAAATGCAATCCTCATTAGCAGTGACAGTAATCTCAGACTTCTGACAATGTGTTACTTCCTTTTTTCTCCTCACCCTATAGAACAGCGGTTCTCAACCTTGTTGAGACTGCGACCCCCCTCTGACGTCACCTCGCCGCGCGGCGTGATGACATTTCGGCCGAACGTCATCACGTACGCGCATCACGTGGTGACGTTCGGCTGAAACATCATCATGCCGCGCGTCACGTGATGACGTTGCGGCCGAAACGTCATCACGACGCGCATCACGTGATGACGTTTACTGCCGACGTCACCCACAGGAACCCTTATAAGAAGGGTTCCTG
>WMED01018059.1:601-12817 GCA_019650415.1 Pipa parva | reverse complement strand
ATGAGCAGTTGGACAGGTGTACCTAATAAAGTGGCCGGTGAGTGTATATATATATATACAAACATTTTTTTCTGTAAGGACAATACACCGTTTTTGTTTTCTGCTTGTTTCACTAAAAGGGAAGTTGAAAAACAAATCCTTAGCCACTTTTTAGTAAGTGGGTTTGCATTGTTTACTCATGATGACACTATAATCAAACATACATTTACTGAAATTTATATACACAATATAATATGTAATTTCGATACTGTTAATACCTTCATTTTAACTTGAAATTAAAGTGTTATTCATTTTTAGGAGGCAAATGCCCACCCCACTTTTCAAAATAATTGACTAAGGAATGTGAATGTTTACTTTTATAATCAGCAAAGGGCAGCCATTTTGAATGTGATGTCATAATGACATTCTTTTCTGGACTTCAAAATATCTTTACATGAACCAAAATTATTACAAATGCCGTTACATTTTCTGCCAAACATTTTTTAAATAAAATATAGAAACTAAACCTGGCTTGGCCTGTGTTTTATATTGTTAAAAAAAGGGACCATTCATATATGCAAATATTTTGTCCCAGAAAATTTTAATGATCTTGAGGTACTATCTGATTAAAACAGCAGTTCCTATTTTGACGGGTGCAGAATTTGCTATTCTTGCATTGTTGTATAATTTTACAATTACTATAAAATGTTTTTCTCAATTATGTTATAATACCCTATTATCATTTTGACTCTGAAAATATTCTAGATTTGTCATAATTTGATCACTTTCTAAAATGGCTGCCATTTACTCAATAAATAAAAATACATTATTTATAGCAAATGATAGCACAAATCATTGAGGAACTGCTGCTTTAATTTTTATTTAAAAAGCTGAGCATTTTGAACTAGAGATAGTCAGCTCCTGGCTTGTTCCAGCTTTAAGGGAAATGCCTCTGGAGTCACATAAAGTTTTAGAAGTGTTTACAACTGGAGTGTTAAATACTGGAACGTTAACTACTGGAGTGTTAACTACTGGAACGTTAACTACTGGAGTGTTAACAACTGGAACGTTAACTACTGGAGTGTTAACTACTGGAGTGTTAACTACTGGAGTGTTAACAACTGGAGTGTTAACTACTGGAGTGTTAACAGCTGGGAGTGTTAACAATGAATTCACTGACAAAAATAATTATGATGTGAAATAATGGGACATTTATGGAAAATGGGTGTAAAGGTCCACAGTGAACAGTATTATATCTTCATCCTTATATTAGAGGAATAATTTATTTAAAAATGATATTAAGTAAAAAAAAAAAAACCTTTACCAACAAGGAAAAAAATCTGACAAAATTAGATTGGCTTCTCATTTTTCAGTTACACATTTGAATTAATATGGAAAAAAAATGGCAGTCACCTTTCCATAGAAACATTGTCTAAAGGATACGTAAACTGAATTAGTAATATGTACAAGTGGTTGTCTACTCAATACAGTTGCTTATTTACAACCAGTTGCATTTGCAAACATATGATTTGCACTATTTAATGTTAATAAAAACGTTGGTTTTACTTCAGGAAAGACCTTTTACTGTAAATCCAAGAATTTCAGTGTGAGCTGAGCAAAACTGTATTCTTCTATATTAGTAAATTATTTTAGGCATCTTACAAGTTAATTAAACCAACCACATTATCCTTACAGGGAAATGTTGTAGGGATAATCAAGCATTTCAGTTTAACATTCAGGGTGAAATGTATTAATATAGAACTAAAGTCAAAAAATTAAAAACAATAGTTAAAATACTTACCTTATACTGAGCCGATTAATTACAGTCACAGCATGAGCTGTGCTGTAATTAACTGACTCTCGATGCTTCCCCCGATGCTTTTTTACAGCGCTGGCTGACTGGCAGCCAGCGCTGCAGCTCCTTCCACCCTGTTACACCTTGGGTGTTTCAGGGCTTAAACATCATCACGCTCATTGCGGGGGCCAATGATAACGCTCCCCGCAATGAGTGTGATGATGTATGAGGCCGGGGAAGAAGAAGAAGGAGCTGCGCGCTGGCTTCTCAGTCAGCCAGCGTGCTGTGCAGGAGGTGTCTGGGGAAGCATTGGGAGCCGGCTAATTACAGCACAGCTCATGCTGTGACTGTAACAATTGGCTCAGTATAAGGTAAATATTTTAACACTTGTTTTTTATTTTTTGACTTTAGGTCTCCTTTAAGGTCAAAAAGGCCGTTTTTGACTTTTCGACTGAAAAAAATAGATTTTTTTATATCACGATATCAGATTTTTCCATTGATATGAATTTTCCATAGAAATAAACAGATTGAAAAGTTTCAATCGAATTTTCAATATCGTGATACCAGGAAACATCCGATATCAGTAAAATTTATTCGATATGGCGATATTGATATCTTCGATTTTTATTAAATTTTGCCCTTAGTCATTTAACCAACCCTTTAAAAGTTCTGCTACATACATACATATATGTAAGCACAGGTTACAACTGTCATCTGGACCCACCACATTATATATTTTCTGGAAAATAATACAGCAACACAGATAGGTGATTAAAGGATGCTTTGCATAGCAATATCTTATCAGAATACCTGACAACCTTTAGTTACCTTTTCCCAGAGTCTTGCTTCTTACCAGGTGTGGGTGGACACTTTCCCATGAGCACCAGCTATAACTTTGATTTTTGGGTTGCTACCTATATAGAGAAGAAAAACAGAATGCCTTCTGTTTTAAGAGGGCTTGCACTATACTACTATACAACGATGTTTCACAAAAATAATTAATATTCAGCCATATTTTACCATTTGTCAGCACAAATCCCCCAACAAATATTCAAATGTTCATCTGTGGTTGTTTAAGGATGCAACTTTAAAAAAAAAAAAAATGCATCTCTAATGGAAATAATGGTTAATTGTATTCTGTATAAAACATGACTGATATAAGTAAGTACTAATGAGTATTGGAGTTGCACATATTAAAGGGATGCTGTCCTCCAGTAATAACTGCATTTTTAAACAATCCTATTTAATTTTCTATTCCTTTAACTAAATTAGCTCATTTAAAAGGTTAAGGGGCATACTATCTGGCAGCCAGAGTCCTTCATTTCACGTTGAAACATAGGATTCCAAAAGAAAGCAGGTGCTGAAGACTACATGTCATACATGTGCAGCCAGAGGCTGTGCCATAGACACAGAAAACACAGCAGACCTAAGAACCTGCTGTGGTGAGGGCTGTATTCCTTTGATTCACTGTAAAGCTGAAGGGTAAGCCCCCTGGCTGTGACAGTGGGTTGTTTAGGTATCCTTTTGTAATTAAGAGTGCTGTGAATGGAATCAGTAGAAACTTTAGACATTCAGACAAAGTTTTTATGATCAGGCTTGGGTCTTGTGTGAATGTTTTTCACATGATGGGAATATTTATCAAAGTCCGAATTGTCACATAAGGGTGTGAATTCACCACTTCCTCATATTCGGGTATCCAGAAATGTGATGTGGCGAATTAGCCAGCTAACGACGGTCGCACACTACACAGTAGACTACTACTGACGTGATCACGACTTCACTATGGGAATACTGACACAGTCGCAAATTCACTATGCTAATTCTGACACAGTCGCGATTTTGCTATGGGAATTCTCTGTTTAGTGAATAAGGAGTAGAGAATTGATGAGAATTTACTCTGACAGTCAAATTCTCACTTTAGTCAGTAATACCCTCTGTGTTTCCTTATCCCCAGCCATAACATGAGACAAAAAACCACAGTGTCTCTTTTCCAGGAGGGAAAAATGAAACACGTTCCCAAGCACAAGTACAAAATAGGGCCTATAATTTTACTAAAGTAAAGTTAATCTTCTTTTCCAAAACTACAAAACATTCCACATTAGATTAAGGCATAAAGTAAACCCTTTTTATTTTGATGACAACATTCCTTTGAACAAATAAACCATGCAGATCCAAGTGGCTGGCACTTGACAAAATGAGTTAATAACCTAAGGGAATTCTAAGAAAACTGTACATAATGTATTGCCAAATTTATTAGATTGTCAAGTCACACAGGGAACATTTCTACCCTAATCCCACAGGGTGTAAGTAAAATACATTTTGTGTTTGCTTCACTGGCAAAATAATGTATCTTAGATATTTAGCTCCAAGATTGATAATATACAGTATGTACCAAGAATCATGTGCATATACTGTTTTTATTTGTAGTAAGGATAGCGCATACTTATTTTTATGTGCACAAAATAGAATGTATTTATTTTCATGCGCACATGATATGTTCTTGTTTCTGTGTGCACAAATAACGATGTGTATTTTGTTTTGCTCAAAGAAAGGTTTGCAGATTTCTATGCACAAAAAAATGGCGTGTAATCTTTGAAAATAGAGTTCTGTGTGTATAAAAATATGGGGGGAAAAAGTGTTAAAGACGAACTAAACTCTGGCTAAATCCCTTATAAAATCGATAGGTCTGATAGGTAAGAATGAAATAAAACTTAAAGCACTGAGATCTGAATCACCATTATGAAGATATGAGCTCCTGCATCTCATTGTTTCCTAACAGTACAAGGCATCCATTTTGTTGTTTTAGACACACACCCTTCCTCATTTAGTCAATCACACACTAGGGTCTGCAGAACAGGTCTTTGTGTGAGCTGAGCCTTCATTTTTCTTTAAACCACAGTTTAGTTCTTCTTTAATGCTTGTTCACACTACTTTATTTCATCTGTTTTTGTCATCTTTAAAAAATGTATCAGACTAATTCACATTTAAAAAAAAAAAACATCTAGTTTCCATACGTTTTCTTTGTGTATCTATAAGGATGTCTGAGGGACTGAATAAGTAAAACTGATAAAATCTACAGCTGTACAGTGAATCAGGCCTTAAAGTGGACCTTTTGTTACTGACAAAAAAACTGTGGGGATGAAGTAGGGCATTCAGGAATGCTGCCATGAGTTTAGCTCACACTAGTAGTACAGTGATCTGTTTCCTTGGAATGCTGCCTGATAGATTTGGGAGGGAGCTATCATGGTGGCTCACTCAATACAGTTGTTGCAACTATGTACCAGGTAGGATGCCAAAGAAGGAGCCAGAATATAAATTGATCCTAATGATAATGCTCTTGGTTGCTAAGGCTGAATCCAAGGAATCAGTGCAATATATCTGGTTAATTATTAGTAGTGATCTGAACTGGGTGTCGTACTTACTTAGCTGAATGTTTAAGAATTGATAGGTCCGTTTTAAGTCTTAAGTAATTTATTTTGGGGTCAGGTATACAAACTGTGGATCTATGGCACACAGATGAATCCAGTCTGAAAAAATGTCCAGTAATTATTGCATTCTACTGGCTAATTCATGTTTTTCTTTTTTAAGGTACAAGCCATAATTAGTCAATTTGATCCAACATCACCCACATCCCCATGTAAACTCTCACCTTCAAGTGTCCTAAGCAATGGTAAGTTGGTAAAGATGTATTTCAAAGCTATAATGTATGCAGTATAGATTAATAAAAAGATAATAAACACCTATGTTACATTTAAAATAAATTGTGTTTTAGACCATTGGTTCTCACAATTTTTGTACTTGGGTCTTTAAAAACGTGAAGAGTCAGCCACTTACGTGTTTTGCACTATGGCACTTAATCATCATGATTAATCATCAGGATGATTAAGCACCTTAGCACGAAACGCGTAAGTGGCTGACTCTTCACGTTTTTAAATCACTGCAATGACCTTTTAATTGTCGCTTCAATAAAACAAGTTACTTTTACCTACGGAGTGACGGAGACATCTTTTGAATTTATGCTACATATTTGGGCTTGGAAATCCCTTCTCCTGAGCACCCGATCTTTTCTCTACTTTATATGGTGAGCATTTCTGCACTACTCACACCAAGGATTGAGCCGATTATCCAGCACGTGGTTAAGGCATAGTCAAACAGTAAAAATAGTAAATAATAAAATAGTAAACCTACTATTAATACGAAGGATTGATTCTAAGAAAGGACAATGCCACCACTGTCACATTTTGTTTCCCACTATTGTCACAGTATTACTGTTGTCTAAATTACAAGAAATGTTATTTACATCCCTTTCTATGTGACAGTATTCCTATGTCATGTTGTCACTTCATCCCAAACTGGAACCCTGACATCAGCCCCCCACTTCGACATTTTTTTATCTATGAAAGTCAAACCAGCACATTAGAAGCAGCACACCTTCCTGCATTCACCATTTGGACAGAGTCCAATGTTTGGCTAAAAGGGGTAAAGTTGTGTTTATGTAAATGCCAATACAAAGAGGTGTGTATGTCTGCCACCGTCACAAAGTGACAAACGGGACATGAGTTGGCCACGTTGCAGAATTTGTTTGAAGAAGTAGCAAACTGATGCAGATTCCCACCTCTAATGACTACGCGTTGTTCCTATACAGTACAGAGCGAAATAAATATATTCTGGGATAAAAGCCTAGTTGCCTTGTCTAATAACTCTGTCTCAGCAGTGATATCCAATCTCTGATGATGATTAAGTTTGTTTATTTTTATGAAATTCCTAATTAGCATCAGTATTATTTATAGCACTATGTTATTTTCTAGAATAGTCTATATATCCAAAGCTGTTATTTATTAGCACCTCATAATCTTTTTTTTTTTTTTTAAAGAATATTCATCATTTGAGAAGCAAGTTATAATGATATTATAAATTCTTAATGGCATAAATAATGCATGATGAAAAGTAGAAATGATTAATAATGATATGCAGAACTGTTGGTACTGAATAAGGAAAAATCTGTAGGACCATATATGGAAATGGGATTTTCCACTCTCTGTTTAACCCTGTGGCTTATAGCAAAGCAAAGGGAATTGGATCTTCAATCTAAAGATGTCCTAACATCGTTACCGACCTCTGCAGGCCCTGATCCCTTTCCAACCAGTGAACCAACCAAGAGCTTACAAATACCAGTTTTAATATACATACATTATGAACCTTAAATGTAATGGTGATTTATTGTCCCTTTCATATGGACCTGAAACGAATACATTTTTTAAAGCATACAGTAAAAGTGACTTTTAATTAATATTTAAAGACATAGCCAGATAAGGATACAATATCATTCCAGCGTTACAGTCTAGCGTGTTTTGCGCTTATCAGCGCTTTATCCAGAGCATCAGATTGAAATGCTTGGAGAGGTATAAGTCTTGGAAAGGTTATACACTTAAGCACATGGAATCTTGTAACTTAAAAGGGATGTCTTCAAAGAAAACACAAGTGAAGTTCAGCTGTAGCAGGGATCGGAGACGCATTCTTGCAGTACTTAGGGAATTATTGACTAATGTCCCAACTGTTGCTTAAAGGTGTGAATTTGCCACTTCCCCATATTCAGCAATCACTGTGATGTGGTGAATTCACCAGCTAATGACAGTTGCACACTACACAAGACTTCTACTGAGGCGGGAATATTGCTAAGATTGCGACTTTAAAATTATCGCGGTTGTGGATTTGCTATGAGAATCCACTGTTTGAGAATTTGATAGTCAAATTCTCACTTTGGTCAGTAACCCCCTTTGCTGTCCATATTCTCTAGTACCAATAATCACGGTTGAGATGATTATTGAACACAATTGCTAATATCGAATGGTGTGGTATTACACACGGTATGATAGCAAATGTCTTTTGGATGGCTTAATTAAAAATCATGCCAAAATAAAGATTTTTTTTTTTTCATTAACTGTTGCATTGTACTCCCATATTGTGTTATTTGTATGACCGAGCCACATGCTTGAAGAACTTAATTATGTTTTCTCATTTCAGTAGTCCAACCAAAGGTTGTAGGGAGATTCCAAGTCACAACATCCAAAGATTTGACTGAAAGTAGCCCAGAATGCTCTGCAGGAAGCAGCCCTGAAATGTCTAAGAGATCTGATGTGAAGTCATCCGACAGTACTCCAGAGCTTTATGAGACAGCTTCTTCAGATACAGACATCAGTACAGATGAGGAGACAGATAGAAATGATTTCTCAGAACCTGAAATATTTTCACTCTGTAGTGTGGAAAAATTAAACGGGAATAATAACAGACGTGACACTTATTCTGAGTCTGAAGCTTACATTCCACAGGAGCCAGGAGATAATGGCAATGAAAGCGATGGACTTAATCCCGTGAGCAACAACATTAATACAGAGGACAACTGTCCCTGTCTCCTTGACAATGGCACAACCCCAGAGAGTGACTTGGGTTACAATGCTTACTCAAGGATGGAGTCACAAAGCAAGGCTGGCTGTATTGTAAATGGGGAATGTGTAATAAACAACAGTGTAGCGGCAGTGAATGATGGGAAAGGAATTGATTCCATATCTTCTAGCGGAGATGAGAATATGATCAAGTCACCTCAGCAGGTCTCCACGGTACAGGTCTACCTGCATTACACACGGGGTATTGTTTACCTCAGCAGTGATGACACAGAGAGTGATGATGAAGAAATATTTGAGGAGCTTCAGCAACTTAGACAAAAGTAAGTTTATGCTGCATTTGTGTTATGTCTGGTTTGGCCTTATTTGAATTAGTATATCACATAGTAGAATTGCAGCTAGAAATGCAAAGTAAAATGATTATATTTCTCCTCAGCATTAACACACTTCTAAATTCTGCATCTCCAATATTCTTATTTAGAAATATTATACTGGCAAAATCATATTTATGCAGCTGTTTGCAGAAGCGCTGTGCAGAGTTCTGCTGGGGGCCCCTTGGAATGCTGGGGGTGGCCCCTAGAATTGTCCAGGTTCCCAATTTCACTAAAACTGGTCCTGAATGTATTGTATTGTGTATATGCTCACTCTTTGGTCTGCTTATACAGTTGTAATAAGCTGATAAAGTATTGATTTAAAAGGTTATACTTAAAAAACAATCTGCAGAGTACATTTATGTATTCAGTAAAGCTGATCCTTAGCAAATATATTTTAACTTTTGTATGTTTCATTGTTATGTACAGTACTGAATATATGCCACCTGGTTTATTTTAATCAACTAAGTAAAGGTACTAAAGACAACCACAAAATAATGTAATTTGGGACATTTAAGCACCACTTGGACATTTAAGCATGATCGGACATGCCATATGCCCTCATTGAGAGAAGAGTTCATATTATACATTATTTGTGGTAATCTAAGTCCGTGTATTGGCTGTTATTGACATACTTTTATGTTTTAAGTAAATGAGAAGATTAAAAAGTAACTCGCATAGTTTAACATTTCTTGTACAATATGCAATGACTACGTTTGGAAATCATTTTGTGGCAATTTTCATTACATTGTAGAGTGTAAATATGATAAAAAGTGAATATGGTAAATTGAAGTGAATTGCAGCAAATTCATTTGAGCAGAAGAATTCTCTCTTTAATGAATAAACTTCCAAGTGTCACATTTTTATATTTTTCTTAAGGAAGAAAATATGTGTGGGCTATTTCTTTCGTGTAATGGGGGTTTCTGCTATTTTGGGCATATACTCTATACAAAATCGGATTAATTCCAAACATCAGTGTTTTGTTTGAATAAAATATTTAAAGCTGGTAGTACTGGTCTAGTGCCATTTCTAGAAAATATAAATAGAAAATGCTACTCCAAGTGCCAAAACAATCTTTTTAAATGCAGTAATTACAAATGAAATGTGAGATAGCAGATGGGTATGTATTTTGTCAGAAGAAAAGCGAGAAGAAGCAAAAGTTAACCTTTAAACAGCAACAAACAAAAAAACACATGGGAGTCAGCAGAAATAAATACTAAGGGGGGGGGGGGCAGCACTATGATGTCATGGAATCAGCACCATTTAGTACCATGATGTCACCATCACATTACACAATGGGAGTAGTTCTGAAATTTCAATGCATCATTCAGTCCCTCTCTGCAGGAGCCGTCTGTTTGTCAGATAGGGCACGACAGAGGGGTGCATCAGGAGTTTGGGACTACTACTACTACGCCCCATTTCATGGACTGGTGACCTTCCAGGTGGGGGCCTTACCTACCCTCTGGATGCCCAGATATTAGATTTTTATTATATTTCCACTCCAGTATATTCATCAGTGTAATGACGTTATGTGACAAATTCAGAACAATTGATGGGAACTAATAAATAAATATTGTAAAATCAGAACCAAGACTTATGCTTGAGTTATAAAATCAACCAAAAAGTATAAAGGATTGGATGCTCCAGGATGAAATCCTAATCAGACACATCATAGCTTAAAGTTAAAGAGATAATAATGTACACTATCCTAAATGATGTTCTGAAAGTATATGGTCTTCCAACCTAAAATACTTTATTATGAAGCAGCAAATCAGTACCTTTGGGCTGTAGTTCTATCTTGAAATACTGCAGGGGCTGTATCTCATGGTTGCCATATTGGATCCTCATTAATTTGCTTATGAACCCTGGCACCTCATCAGAGATAGGTTCACACTTTACTTGTGAATCTACATTGTACATGGTGAATAGGACACATTGGAGGCAGGTGCTATATGGCAGTCTATTCAAGGTTACTCCATTTGCAAAACCCCCCATATAGTATACAGCAGTGATGATGAACCTTTTAGGCACCGAGTGCCTAAAAGGTGATTTTTCTCACCAGCACCCTCCCCCGAAAAGCAGGTGCTGATGAGTGATGTTATCATTGCCTGCAACAAAGGAGGTGCTCTTTCCAATGAGCGCTTCTTCAGTGTTGGCTACGAATCCGACCACTCGCTAGAGGGGTTATGGACAGCAGCAGTGACGTGTGCCACAGGTTCAACATCGCTGCTATACGAGGACTTTTGTTGCTGCTTATGACCATAGCCTATTTACCAGAGAGAAGTCTATTAGTCTAATAAGTCTTATTATCTCCTGCAGGCACATGTCAGAAGTGCAGTTGTTACAGGCCCTGCAGAAGAAAGAAATAGAGGAATTGTATTACAGAATGGGCAAAGTCCCTCCCCCTGGGATTGTGTCTCCTGCAGCCATGTTGTCTAGCCGGCAAAGACGCCTATCTAAGAGCAGCTTTAACCCCTCCAGAAGAAACAGCCTGCAGCGGCTTGAGATTGTGCCCTCAACTGGTATGTAATAATCAGAAGCTGTCAGAGCATAACGTTACTGGATATTATGGCTGCTTGCATGTCTTCTATAGGCTCTCCAATAATATGTGTAACCCCAGCAACCAATCAGCAGTTAGCTTTTACTGGTGTGTTAGACAGAATGGCCAAGGCAATCAAAACATGCATTGTGGAGGCACATTTTTAATACAATTGTAAAAACGACCAGTATACAACTTGCAGCTGTGAATAAATAGATTATATACAAGCATGAGCATAAATGTTAGAATGGTGGTCCATTTGAAATAAAGGGTGTGAGAGTAGGTCACACATTTCTTGACTTGCCAAACAAAATCTTTTTTCTGTTCATAAAATTCATTTATAAATTACATGTACAGTGGGCAGCTCCTATACCTTCCAATAAAACAAGGGAGTTCATGAATTTGAGTTTTAAAAACTAAATTGGATGCAGTTTGCCATACTCCCCATTAGGTGTTGTCAATGGCTTTTTTTTCTTTATTTTAAATAAATAATTTTTCATTTTATTTCTTATTTATCTTTGTACAGCACTGGTGATTCATCATGAGTGGTCTTACTACCGTATAATTACCACTGCAGGTCTTTCTTTCATTGCTCCTGCTTCTTATTTAATCAATCTTCATTTCTTCTGCTTCCAGCATCACAATCCCCATCAGGTTAATGCCTCCTCTTCAACGTCACTGCAAGCGCAGAAGCTTGTCACAATGCTGCTTCTGCGCTTGCTCTCATTGACAATGAAGAAGAGGAGGCAGAAGTACTGCGGATTGCGAATCTGGATGCTGAAGAGCAGAAGACTAATAATCTAAACAGCAGGAGGCAGCACTCACTGCATAAAAAAGCAGGGGTAAGTATATTAAGACCACCACCCATCTTTAGAGCTAAAATAAGGGACTACCTGTGAGAGATATTAAGGACAACTTTTTTACCAATATACTGTATAAAGAGGAGGGTCAAACACATTGCAGGCACTGAAAAGGGGGAATATGCAAAATGTTTAGGTTTTCACAGTATATCTGAGACAAAATAAAATGAAACAAGAGACCTTGGCCTCTAATGCATACTCTGTTCCTTAGGTCAGTTTTATAAAATATATGTGCAGTTTATATATATATATATATATATATATATATATA
>WMED01018058.1:0-12817 GCA_019650415.1 Pipa parva | reverse complement strand
TGAGGCAGTAAATTGTGCCATACATTCACTTGCCGAATATTTTTCTTTTGCCAGCTGAAGCGCTCGTATTCGAATGCTCGAGCGAGACACAGGATACCCATTTTTTCTGCTTTCTATTATCCAGTCATTCAAATCTTTCTCCATTTCTTCAAACTGTGTAGCTTTGAAACGTAATGCTTTCTTCAACTTTGGCATGTTTTGCAGTACGGTTTCCTTTTTTCTCCAATCCCGCACAAGTTTTTCGCTGATGCTAAACTCGTTAGCAGCTACATAATTATTGGTTTTCTTTGCACGCTCAATAACTCTTAATTTAAGTGAGGCAGTGTAAGATGCTCTCGTTTTCTTTTGAAGACTCATTTTTCTAAAGGGATTAAAATGAAACTCCCTATATTTAGTTCTCTTTTTGGTGGTGGCTTAGTGTGTGTTCTCCTTTAAGGGGCCTCTGCATGTGCGGCTGTTTGTTCCAGGCGGGCACCAGGCCCTTTGTTTGGCGGCTCCAAGCAGCTCTCTCTTTAACCGGCTCTGTTGATATTTACTTTCTTTGCTTGTTCTCCTTGTGTCTAAGAAACCGGAACTAACCTCGTGGATAAGTCGAGTCCACTCTTTAATGATTGGGTCTCTTCCTCAGGCACAGTACGGATAACACAGCGCTAAACTACTCCACCGCCTCAGATATAGGGCAAGCACCGCCTCTCAATCAATCTCACATCCACCAATGGCAGGGGCGGGACTGGTAGGGGGAGGTGCTTGTATTGGAAAAGACTCCCTTGGTTACCGATCCCGGAAGCGGCTGCCTGGAAGATGTCTAAGTTGTCTCTGGTTGCGGGATTTACGGTGTTATTGTGTGCGGCGGGGTTAAGCTGTGCCTCCCTGGATCCCAGACAGCCCACACCCCGGCACAAACCAGTCAGGCTATTCACTAATGAAGACTTAGCTAAGTACAATGGGGAGCAGGCAAGTAAGCGGTGCCTCAGAGTAAAGTATGTGCTTATGGCACGGGCTGCTGGGATAAGGCAACTGCACGGGCTGCTGGGATACGGCAACTGCACGGGCTGCTGGGATACGGCAACTGCACGGGCTGCTGGGATAAGGCAACTGCACACGGGCTGCTGGGATACGGCAACTGCACGGGCTGCTGGGATACGGCAACTGCACGGGCTGCTGGGATACGGCAACTGCACGGGCTGCTGGGATACGGCAACTGCACGGGCTGCTGGGATACGGCAACTGCACGGGCTGCTGGGATACGGCAACTAATGACCCATTTAGAGTTTCACTAGTCACTGGGAACTTAGTCATTTAGACTACAGGTTCTGTGTGACAGGGACCTCCACTTACCCAGTCCCACACACTGCCTGGTCTGGTTCTTAGATTGATATAACTTCCCTTATGTGCCTGTAATGTATTCACTTGTGCTTCATCCAAGTCTGTAGTATAGTATAGTGTGTATAGTATAGTGTGTATATAGTGTAGTATAGTATAGTGTGTATAATATAGAGTGTATATAGTGTAGTATAGTATAGTGTGTATATATTATAGTGTGTATAATATAGTGTGCGTATAGTATTGTATAGTGTGTATAATATAGTGTGTATATAGTATAGTATTGTGTAGTTGAATTTAGGGTATATAGAATAGTGTGTATAGTGTAGAGTATATGATATAGAGTATAGTACAGTCATGGCCAAAAATTTTGAGAATGACACAAATATCATATTTTCACATGATCTGCTGTCCTCTGGTTTTTATGTGTGTTTGTCAGATGTTTTTATCACATACAGAAATACAATTGCAATCATATTATGAGTAACAAAAGCTTTTATTGACAGTTAGAATGAGTTAATGCAGCAAGTCAATATTTGCAATGTTGACTCTTCTTCTTCAGGACCTCTGCAATTCTCCCTGGTATACTCTCAATCAACTTCTGGACCAAATCCTGACTGATAGCAGTCCATTCCTGCACAATTAATGGATGGACCCAAAATCTCTGTTTTGTTCCCTGAGCCATTTAGTTATCACCTTTGCTTTATGGCAAGGTGCTCCATTATGCTGGAAAAGGCATTGTTGATCACCAAACTGCTCTTGGACGGTTGGGAGAAGTTGCTCTCGGAGGACATGCACGCGGACATCAGCGTGCGCATTAAAGGGAGGAGACTCGAGTGCTCTCGCCGGGAGGGGAATCCCTTTAATGCGCATGCTGATGTCCGCGTTTCAGTTTTTCCGAAGTGAGGCGAACACTACGCGCCTCACTTCAGAGCTTGCTGAATTCCCCCCACAATATTTAAACCACTCCCAGTCCAATACAGCTTTCATGGTGTGAAAATGTTCACATGACTTTGGAAAAAAGGGAGTTTAAAATACTTGTGTATGGATTAATTTTTACATACGTTACTCTTTTTGCAAAGAAAGTTATTGAAATATTACCTAAAAGCCAACTCCTAGGACTCCCTTTAATAAACAACATTCATTGTTTCAGTGACTAAAATAACAGGGTAAATGGGGCAGCAAGTTGTTTAATATAAGATGGAGGCTGAGAATGCTAAATGAGGCCAGTGGAAGATGTTGTTTAACACAGCTGTAGGGTTATCTGTTTAACTTAATTTATTTATAAGTGCTATGTTGCTGATACTTTTTTCTACTTCTTATATTAAAAGGATGATCAGCCAATATATATGGCCATAAAAGGAACCGTATTTGACGTATCTGCTGGGAAAGGTACAATTTATTCTACTTTGTAGTGTAATTTGAGTAAATAGTGTTAAAATGTAAAAACAAAAAAAAAATCACAAAAAGCATCTAGTAGCTATATCTATCCATCTCTGTTGTTTATCAAACAATTCCAGCTCCTTTGTCAGAATGATTTATCTGGCAGTACAGTGCAGAAGACTGGTCTGAACATAGTGAAGGATATAAGATATTAGAGGTGAATGGATCGTAAAAAATCAGTCTGGCCAAAAAAAAACCAAAAAAACTTTTTTTTATTTATTTATGCTAATTACCACCTTTTGTTAAATACAATTTATCATGAATTTTAAAAAAAAAGTTAAAATTCTTACCTGTAAAGAAGTGATATACAGCATTTCTGTGTTGTATACTCCATCTTCAGACACTGCCGGCGACTCTACAGTGTTCGAATCAGCCGATCCCTCTCAGAAGTGCATTTCTCTCCAGCCGGGCTCCTAGTGAAGCCTCGCATCGGCATTTCCTAGAAGTCACATGGGAGAGCGTGCACGTCATCCAAGGAGGACGCATTGACCACAGGCTAAATGTAGTTGTTTTTTTTTCACAAGATATAAACAGCACTTGCTGAACAGAAAAATTCACACTGTCTCACTAATAGGGGATCGAACTGGCATATTGAGCTAGTGATTGTGACTGTGAGAACAGTACCTATCTCCATAGGCTTCCATTACATGGTCGCTTGCCAGAGATTTTAGTAGTGAGGTTGAGCTACTCCCCTGTAGTTTAGGCCTTACACAGAATGCAAAAAATCCATTGTTGCCTTTCTCTTCTCATAAACGTACACAAGTAGAACATTGAAGAGAAGAATATGCACACACGTTTTGCAGGTTCTGGTATATAACCCTTTTTTATTGGACCATAGGTGTGAAGCACAGGTGCAACGTTTTGTCTGACGAAGGGTGGTTATACCCCCAAAACATTGCACCTGTACCTCGCACCTATGGTCCAATAAAAGGATTATACACTAGAATCTGCAAAAAGCGGGTGTGCATATTATTCTATATATATGGTGACGTGTTGCCTAACATTCAGGAATTTTGCATCACCTCCAAGGAAGTGAATTGGTGTGCAACGCAATATATTCCTTTAAGACTGCTCCTCATACAATGCACTGGGATGGGGATGTGCCCATACAGGTAAGGACAATAAAGCTGAAGTGTGACTGTATCAGACCCATGATCACAATGACTTTTACTGGCTGGGAAAAGATAAAAGCAAGTCACTCAGTTTGCTGACTGGACAAAGAAAAGGACCATAGACCCTAGACTAAAATATGTAATCCCCCTTATAAGATTCAGTTAAGCAATTAGCTTTTTTGAAATTAGTGTGATTTTAACAAATTAATCATTGTGTCTTTCACATTACAGAGTTTTATGGGAAGGGAGCGTCCTACAACGCACTTGTAGGAAAGGACTCCACACGGGCTGTTGCCAAGATGTCTCTGGATCCAGAAGACCTTACCTATGACACAGTAAGAATGCTGCCTATTAAACATTAAGATAATCTGTAAACCTGTAAAATCTTACAAAAAAATAAACTAAAAGTCTAATTTAGCTTAAAGTGATACTGACGCTTGGTGTATTTTTACCACTCTAAAGTTCTTAGAAATTTACCTGTAAGTAGTTTTCTGATTATCTTACTTGTTTTTTGTCATGGGTGGTTTGATCTGGTGGCTTTTTAGGCTGAGAACCAGTCTGCACCATTTTTCTAAAAAGAAAGATTAAGGAGTATATTGAAGTAAGGTTGCCCTGCAAAACTGAGTACTTTATTAGTGCCCAGAGATAAAGGCATAAATGAAATTGACACATTAATCCTTTGTATTAAGTAATTTGAAGTTTTTAGCATTTTGTGATCAAATGTTCCTTTTTCATTTATATGTATGTAGAATTTTATCTATAAAGCGCCACAAATTTACACAGCGCTGTACAATTCAGTAATGCAAATATAATGCAGACATGGGAAAAGTGCATTAAACAATACAGTGTAATATCACAAGGATACATCACTTTTAAGTGCTATGTTGAGGTTGAAGTTCCCTTCCCCATAGAGCTTAAAGTCTAAATGGAAGGAAGAATTACATACACAGATCAAAGGGTAACAAGAGCTGTAACAGTGTGCTGGGACACTGGTCAAAATATTAAGCATAAATAACTAAATAAGGATAAAATATATATATATAAAAGTCAGTAATAAATATCAGTGTTAGTGCTCCAATAGGTATTAAAAATAGGAAGTACACAAGTGAAACTGAGATTTAAGCTGAGTGCTCTCTTGTGTTTATTTTTTTAATATCTTTTTATTTGTTTTTGTTGTTTTTTGTTTTGTTTTGTTTCCAATCTCTTTTACATTGTTGAACCAATAGAAATATATCAAAGCTTTACCGTACATACTCCTGTATAAGTCGAGGACAGTTTTTGGGCCAACAATTATGAAATTTGCTATGACCCATGGATAAGCGGAGAGTAAAACTTGGGGTTTTTGTTAGCATAACATAGTAAAGAATTGTTGGAAAAATACAAGATAACAATAAGATTTTATTTATTTCTGTCAGCTACAGTTTAGTGTGTGTTCTCCTTTAAAGGGCAGTCTGATTGCCTTCTGTTTGCTCCGGTCTGGCCCCAGGCCCTTAGCTGGTGTGAGAGTCTGCAATGTTTGGATGCTGTTAACAGGCTTTCCCAACTAACCCCCCACCCCACCCCACCCCACCCCAATGAGTTTATTCAGCACTCTTGGGTGTGCGTGTGTGTGCTGTAATTACTTGCATATTCGGGCCAGTGCCTCTTCTGCTGTGCTGTTTGTGTCGCGGCTCCAAGCAGCTCTCTCTAGCCGGCTCTGTTGATCGTGTTTTGCTTTCAAAACTAACCTGACTCATGCATAAGTTGACTGTACTCTTTTAAATAACCTTAAATATGGTAAATTGGGGTACAGAAAAGAAAATAGGGGGAAAATGGGGAAACAGTTAAACTTGTACAATACAATGTAGTTGTTACAGCACCTTTGTTCACAGTAGTTAGGGGTTTAGTGTCTGATTGATTTTTGTGCGGATTGTGTTTGATTCGTGCCTCTCTCTTTAGCTCAGTGTTGGGTGTTTTGTGGGGAGTTGTGTTGGTGACTCTTTGGTTTTTAGGGCAGTGTGTCTTGGTCTATTGCGTCATGCCGTGTTCTCCATTGTGAGTGGGCTGCCCTCTTGAGGTTCAGGGTTGTGGCTGTGGTTGCTTCATACCATGCATTTGTGTTTACTACTTCTATCAGTTGGGTCTCAGTTGGTATGGCCTGTGTTTTCCATTTGCTGATGAGGCAGATCCGAGCTGCCATGAGTATATGTTGCATGCACATGTTTATCGCTTTTGGGGGTTTCTCTTATGTGTTTTTAAAAGTGGCAGTTGATTGATATGCTTTCATAGGCTGTAAAACATAGGCTGTAAAACTATGCACAGTGAAAAGCTTTCAGGGGAATGTATCAAACAGGGGCAATTATTTACTAAAATCTATATCGACCAATTAGCAGTTTGTATTCACAGCTGTCGAGTAGCTACAATGTAGAAAATCAACCTCTGGTTGCTGTGGGTTACTTTTTAAAAAAATAAATATATCATATATAATTTCATTCTACGTTCCATTGGTGCGTATTTGCTGTCATTATGAACCTACTGTGTATTATTCTACAATGCAGTGTGCAGCAGTAGGTACTGGGATAGCTTTGGGTTTCACAGAGCAGAAAGAGATATTTATATTAGACTAGTTTTTAAAATAACATCCACTGGGAGTTTTTTTTAAAATTAACTTTTCTAGTTTACCAGCCCTTGTATGGTGGTTGTGTCACAGCTTAGCATAGCCTTTACTATTAAAACTACAAGTAAACTAAAAACTTTTCCTATAATCGTTTTAGACAGGACTCACAGAGGAACAGCTGAAGTCCTTGGAAGAAATCTTTGAAAATGTCTACATGAAAAAATACCCAATAGTTGGCTACACAGCCCGGCGCATACTGAATGAGGATGGGAGTCCCAATCAGAACTTTAAACCAGATGATCAGCCACATTTCAGTATCAGAGATGAGTTTTAACAGATATATAAATGCAAATCCTCACAGTAACAGCACAAATTACTGGTTTAAATGCCTTTTCTATTTTTTACTTCTTTTTTTTTACTGGTTGTGGAATAAAATCTACTCTATATTTTAATAGGGTTTAACTGTTTACCATTCAAGTGCACCTGTCACCTCAAAACTCTAATTCTAATTTGGGTTGTACTAATGAAATAAACATTTTTGTGAATTTATATGTATTTTAAAAAATGTACCTTTTATACAGCATTTCTCTCTGTCATCTTCCCTGTCAGCCTGCCTTTTCTGTCCTGAGTCAGGTGGGTGGGGCTAAATGATTGACATTATAGCTCCTCCAGTCAGATCCCTGCTAGATTGTGATTTAAGGGATCAGATTGGAGGAGCTATAATGGAAATCTTTATTTAGCCTCACTCACCCAACACTCGTGAAAGAAAGGCAGGCTACAAGGGAAGGTGACAGAGAGAAACGCTTTATAAAGATATAAGTGATATTAGGATCAGGCACGTCTAATAGTTCCTTTTCACTTATGGGGTATGTAGCATATACCTCTCCACCCACTCCTCACGATACATGTCCGAAAACTTCAACGGAGGACATGCGCTGCCCCTTAAAAAGGAAAATCTAATATGGTGTAGTATGTCTTTAAATCATGAGGAAGTCCCAAAGATGGGACAAAACGCGTAGGAGTTTACAATTTTTCACCACTTTTGCGAATATGCAAAGCAATCTTGCTTCCTTTACCATGTGAATGCCTTCATTTCTAATAAATGTTTAACTGGCTATACTATTGCAGTTTCCTCTCTGATGCAGATATTGAATTTAGAGGGATCCTTATGAATCACACTGCTTGATTATATCAAGGTTATATTGACAAGTGTCAACAACATTGTGAATAAAATGTTTATTTTTGCTCTCATGATTTAAAGACATACTACACCATATTTAGATTTTCCTTTTTAAGGGGCAGCGCATGTGCTCCGTGGAATATTTTTGAGCTGTATAAAGGTACTTTTTTAAATACAAATATATTTACAAAAACGTTTATTTCATTAGTACAACTAAATTAGTATTAGTTTTGAGGTGACGGGTATACTTTTAATATATATATATTTTTTTTAATAAAAAGATTGCAGTGTACTGCGGGTGGTTGGTGCAAATTTTTGTGGGGTTAGTTTTTTGTTTTTTTTTCTTTCCTTTATGTTTGACTGGAAGCTGTCACTTTCGATGCACATTTTCCTAGACTTGCAGAAATGCACAACCTGTTTTCACCCACCAGATGGCAATGTTCGCCTGTTTCTGGAGGCAACTAATGTCGGTTCACATTTATGAAGACAACATTGAATGCTCTTTAAAGACAAAGCATCATTATATATGATAAAATAAATATTCTTCTAATTTTTCACATTTTCTAGAATATGAATCTTCTATTTCTTATTTTAGCTATTTTACTGTTACCACTTGGCTTTCTATATCACTCTAAACAGCACTCTAAATCAGGAGTCCCCAAACTACGGCCCGTGGGCCGCATCCGTTCCCCTGAGGCCATTTACCCGGCTCCCGTCGCCAAGGCTGGGACTAGGGGTAGGCACACCCTAATGTAGGGGCACACCCTAATGAAATAGCCTGTGCACGCCCATGCTGCTCTGATCTATACTCACTTATACTGCCCCTTTGTGGGGCACCCTCAATGTTAGACGTATTTATTGGAATGTCCCTCTCCCTTCTAGGATCCCCCATGTGCTCTGTACCCACCCCTGCAGGCCTACCCAAGTTAACACTGGTGATCCCCATTCTTCTTCTTCCTACTAACCTTGGCCACTAAGGGGGTAATTCAGCAAGCAGCGAAGTGAGCTACGATGCGTTCGGCTCACTTCGCAAATGGTAGTATGCGGATGCTGATGTCTTGCACGCGGACATCAGCATGCACATACTACCATTTGCAAAGTGAGCCGAACGCATCATAGCTCACTTCGCTGCTTGCTGAATTACCCCCTAAGTCTCTTGGTGCTAGTGACATGTGATCCATCACTGACCCCCCTTGTGGTCCTCAGACCCGACTCACCAGTTACCTGTCTGCTGCTGCTGGGGACCGGGCACTACACTTCAGTCCTTACACTGCACTGACTTACCACCAGAGATGTATTTCCTTTGCTTGCTTGCACTTCCTGCCCTGTGCATGGTGCCAGCTCCCACCCCTATCCTCTCCTGTGTGACCTCACTAAAACATCAACTTGGGTGAAGATTCTTACTGCTTGGTGGGCCCGCTCAGGCCCTGGCTGTTGCAGGAACAAAGGCTTTCAGTCTGAAGAAGATATTTGGTTGCGCTGTGAATTTGCTACAGAGACAGTGTCTTACTGAGCTAACTGGGCAGTGAAGAGGTTAGCGCCTGACTATGACAGCTGGGATGAGAAGATGGCAGTGGCTGACTGTGGTTGTTGGGAATAGAAGAAGGCAGAGCCTGGTCATTATTGCCCTGAAGTGTGGCCTTGATTATATGGAGGCCCTGATGGTCAATGGGACTGGATTCATTAGGAAGAGTTGGCAATGTTATAGATGGAGCTTACTGCCCAATAATGGAGCTACTGCAGCAACAGAAGCACCTTTATAAAGAAAAAGATGTCCACTGTGAGTAACTCTAAAGTCTTACTGTTACATGTTTACTGGGGGCGGGGGCTTGTTTAATCCACCAGAAGGGGTTTCACTATCACTAGTGATGGGCGGGGTGCTGTGGAGAGATGATTCCCATGTCTAAGGGTTTCAGGGGGTGATTCACTAAAGTTAGAATTGTTGCGTATAGGTGTGAATTCGCCAGATAAAGACAGTTGCAATAGGCTGCTACTGCCGCAGTCGCATCTTTATAATGAGAATATTGTCGCAGTCGTGACTTTTTTATGGGAAAATTGTCGCAATCTTAACTTTAAAAATTTGTTGGGACTTTATTACTGAGAAATTGTTGCGAATTTGCTATGGGAATCCGCTGTTTGAAAATTAGAGTCGAATTCGTACCTTAGGGAATAACCCCCTCAGTCTCTCCATAGAGGAATATGCCCTGAGTGAGGTGATTTCTGCTTTATCTGATACAAATACATTGGCATATTTTAAATGCATATGTTTGTTTTCATAAATTTGGGCTTAGCCGAATGTCTGTTTATAGTTATTGCCAGTTTATGATATCGCCAACTAATTATACATCCATATTAAAATAAACGCCACCAAAAAAAGAAATCCTGTCACCCAATAAAATATATTCCATGACCTACAGATCTTACTAGTGTTCCTCCTTCTATCCAACTGTCATCCATGTCTTGGTGTATAAGAAATGTTTAGACCTTGAGTTGCCTTAGTCTGGTGGAAGAAGGGTTAATAATAATGATGGCTAAACGAGGGTTGCATTTACTCATTCAATTGCTCTTATAACTCACCTGCTCAGTGTTTCTGCTGTAATGCAGATTGCCTTTCTGAAGGATTTTCTCCAATAATGAGGTGAGGAGTCCAGGCTGCCCTTACTGCTTAGGGCTTCTTCATCAGTGAAAGACTCACTGGTGTCGGAGTCTCCCAATTCTAATTCAAACGAGGAGTCCAGGCTGCCCTCACTGCTTAGCTTGTTATCAGCAGTGTAGGACTCGCTGATAGCAGAGTCTCCCTCTTCTTCAAATGAGAAGTCCGGGCTGCCCTCGCTGCTTAGGTCTTCATTAGCAGTGAAAGGCTCATTGGTATCATTGCCTGCCTCTTCCTTCCTCCTCTTCAAATTTGATGGGTAGGCTGCCCACACTCCCCTGGTATTCATTGGCAGGGAAGGAGTTGATGCTATTGGCATCACCTTCTTCAGGTATAGAGTTAAGGCTGCCTTCACTAGCCAGGTGTTTATTAGCAGTGAAGGACTTCCTGTTATCTTTGCATTCCTCTTCCTCTTTTTGCAAGCGCAGAAATTCACTCTACACCATTTGATGGTTCATGTTTTCCATTTGGGGGGAAAACAACTCCCAAGTCCAGGTTTGGCATACTGTTAATGATAGATTAGTTTATTATTAATTTAATTAATTATTATGTATATACATCTATACTTGTATACATAGTAAGCGAGAACAGAAGAGAGATAAAAAGAATAAAACAAAGCGTTCATGGTACTTGTAAATATAAACATATCCTGTGCAGATCCAGAATTTTGAATCAATGGAATCTGGTTTGATTATGGACAAAATATTTTCCCATGATTCCAAATGCTTGAGTGCCTTGGTTTATTCTCTTCATCCTGTTTTTCAGCTTCAACACCAAGGCAATAAGTGATATGTTTTTTTTATACATTTCTGGGAAATTATTTAAAGGGCCAAGGTCAATGGTTCCCACACAGGGAAGTGGGGACACAACCAAAAATGGCTGATTGTTATCCAAGCTCTATTTTTTTTTTTTTTTTTTGTATATATTGTGTTTCTGTGTAATAATAATTCACAAACATGTACAATGATTTTATTTAAAGAGAATAAATAAAATAGATCAAAGTTGTTTGGGCTAAACTTCCCCTGCCAGGCTGAAATGGCAGTTGGGCTGCATAAGTGATTTCTTACATTTATTTACATGATTTTTTTGTTTTTGTTTTTGTTTATGTAAGATTCCTTGTCTAACACAAGATGGCAGTGTGAGCACAAAAATGAAAAACTATCGTAATGATTCTAAATAAATAATATTCTTGCATGTTTTTTAGTACTTGACACTGGGTACTCCTTGCACTTTCCATGAACTTTATGAGCTCTTGGAAAGATACCTTCATTTCTGTTTGTTTTAGCAGCAAAAAAAAAAAAATAACGTAAATGTATTAAAATGGATATACTGTTATGCATGCTACATAGGACGGGCTGAGTTGGGCAATGTGCCCCTGGACAGCCTTAATACTGAATGTTTTTTAGGATTGTGTATAAAGGTTTAGCAGAGGCCCCAGTGTGGGGATGCTGGAGTTGTAGCACTCCTGTTTCTGAACTTTATTTTTTTTTTCCCTTTTAGTTTTTTTTAGAAAACATATAGAATTTTCCTTATTTTTGCTATTTGTTATGTAGTATCTGGCCCAATGTTCCATTGCCCAGCCACCAGTATACCCCAAAAGATCACTTTTAACCAAGGAGGTATATCAGTAGCTGCAGTGGACCCCCTACCAGCATGTTCATGGATATACGTGGAATGTGGGTGCAAACAATCTATAGGGTGGGGTCACAGTATATCTTGTTTTGAAGATATGGTCGCCGCCAAATTAATGAAAGAAGCAATAAAAGAAAGAGTTGACAAGGATTCAGTTTAGTTGAAAATGTTTTATAGAACAAACATTGGGTCATACAATGCAGCTCTTGATTCTTGTGCTCACTAACTTGCCGATGTCTTCTATGTTTGTATAATTTTATTTATAAAGTGCCACAAATTTATGCAGCGCTGTACAATTCAGCAATACAAATATATTACAGACATGGGAGAAGTGCATTACACATTACAAGTGAGTAACGTACAAGTGTGAAATCACTTTAAGTGCCAGGTTGTGATTGATACAAGAGGATGGAGGTCTCTGCCCTGTAGAGCTTACATTCTAAGTGGGAAGAAGACTTGCATACACAGATAGAAGGGTAATGAGCTGTAACAACTGGGACACTTGTCTATAAATACAAGTGCTGCAATCCTCTTCACTTCCTGTTTCTGTTTGTTTTGGCAAATAAAGCGCAGTACACACCTGAAAAGCCGCTCAATCCCTTTAAAGTGTGAAGCCTCTGATAAGCGTAGTAAAAGTTTGGGTGCTCAGGAGTGAATGAAGGACCCAATTCAATAGCGCAACAATCTCCAGAGTCTCCGTCACACCAGTAGTAAAAAGTAGTGGCTTTATTTAAATACATTTTAAAAGCAGGTACATAGTAAGTTTTAAGATAAAACAATGTGGCACATCTTACGCGTTTTGCGCTGTGCGCTTAATCATAGTGTCACATTGTGAGGATGAACTAGGGACAGGGAGACATAGAAAGGGATGTAATATT
>WMED01018057.1:0-12818 GCA_019650415.1 Pipa parva | reverse complement strand
AGGAAGTGGCTGAGAGAGGGAAGCAGCTTCAGTAACAAACTGGTGCTAAATTGTGAATGGGGGAAATAAATAATTTATATGACAGAAAGCATTTATTTAACAGTGCCAAACAACAGACAGCAAATAACTGTTGGTGCCTAAACTGTTCCTTTAAAGCCCAATTGTTAAAGCTAAATATCATACTTTCTATACACAATGAAAGTTTTTTGAATCACAGATTGAATATATCGTAACTATAAATGTTATATTCAAGGCCTTTTTGATACTTGGTATTCCAATTCTGTCTTCACTTATCTATAATTTCAGCACTTATTTTTCCCATACCTGCTGTGTATACACACAATGTTTATTGGAACCAGTTAATGGATGGATTATATCTGAGTACTTTTAGTATTCCCCTCCCTCCTTTAAACATCTCTGTGATTTACTAGAATATTATTGAATTAATTCTGATAGAAAATACAACGCACCACTCAAAAGTTCCTTATTTATATAGAATTGCATATTCCAAGCTCTGAGTCAAGTAAAAACAGCATATAAACTTTCAAATGTGTTTTATTGGAAGGAAATCAAAACTAACCAGTCATTTAAACCAAGAAAGCATAATAGATTCCCAGGTCTTTAAGAAACTGGTCTACAATCATTCGTTTCAGTGCTCTCACTTTTATAAAAAATAAATTACACAATAATAACACAAATTGATCCCCCTGTTTAGAAACATGTCATATTTTCACATTAAAAAAAAAAAAAAGTAAGATGTTTTTATACATAAATACACAATAGTAGTAATGTACATTTATTTAAAAAGAACTACAAACAAGGCATTGTTCCTTCAGATATGAGGTACTTGGTAGCCAAATTAAAAGTGTGCTGGCATAATTTGTCAATTTATTTCGTTTATATTTTTAACTTGGACACAGTAAATGTATAAATATTTTGCAGCTAAATATTAGCTTTAAATATCATTATTTTTTTGTCTTTCAGAATAAATTTATAATCCTAAACTCTTAGTGTAGTAGAGAGGCCAGTGTTGTGTATACAGATATAGAAGGCTAGTGTGTGTTCATAATCACACAGATATATAGCAAAAGCAACTTCAAACACCTTAAACACTTCATACATATAACATTGAGCCTAAAACATGTAAGCGGGATGGCAGATGATAGTTCGGGGCTATTTAATTTTAAAGACAACTTTTCAGTCACACGCAGTTGAAGAACCTAAGGGTAATATTGTGCAATTGTGGCCTCCTGCATTTTCCTTTAAGATTGTAAAGGAGGACCAGATTTTAATTTCGCTTTCTGCTCATGTCATCATCCACTGATTGATTTTCTTTTTAAATAATCTCAGTTGCTGCTAAATATCACTCAGTTGTTTAATTGTCACTGGGGATATACGGCATTCATTAAATGAATAATTTACAGGGTACAAAATTATTTTAATGTTTTGACTTTGCACAGACCCTACACCTAAAGCATTGTGCAATGAATTTCCGCAAAGGTTTCACCAGGCTGCAGTAATGAAAATAATTATCATATCAATGCTTTAAGGTTTTGTTTTTTTTTCTGTTGCCAAGATAGCCTGCATCTCAGCCTTAACGGGGAAGGAAAGTGGCCTGTTGATAATAAAGAGAGAGTGCAACAGGCAAAACATTCAATGGAGTAAATAATTTTTGTGCTAAGCAGCATTGCCTATATGTAATACAACATTTTAAAGCACAACAGAGTCTTCTTGAGTTTTCCTTTAAGCAGCTTTTTGCCCATGTCTAGAGGAATTTTGTTTGTTGATCTTGGTCCCCAGTGCAAGATATCTCTATTATCACTGCTGTAAAAATATTAGCAGTTTTTTCTTGTCCACAAACTACAAAAGTCCACAGTCTGCCCATTTAGGACACCCTTGGCCTTTTGCGTAATGTAAACATTCTCTCAGCATCAACAGGTTTGGATCTTTTATTCATACTTTGAGATTTTCCTAGTTCCTTGTAGATGGGCCTCTTCTGCCCTCTCACTCGGATCTGAGCCTCTGTATCTGGTGTTGCTGTTGTGTTGGCAGGAGCTTGTACTGATTGTGAAGTTTCTTTCTCTGAACAGTCTTCTTCTGTTGCTCTTGTTACTACACCAGGACTGTAGGTCGCTAGTTGGCATAGTGCGACTGCTGCAGATTGTTTCTGCTCATCACAGTTCTCAATCATGCTGCCTGAAGTTTGTATGTCTGCAGTAGTTGGTTCTGTGCAACATACTGGCTGATAAACTGGAGAAGTTGACCTTCCTTTTGTTACAAGTAAGTTGTTTTCTACACAAGATACCTTCCCTTTGTTGCCAGAGTCTTTTACAGATAGGTTTAAAGGCATGTCTTGCAACTCTTGGAGTTCACTGGCATAGTCATTTGAACAGCTTGTGCATTCCTGATCATAACCAGCTCCCTCCTCAGCCTCAGATCTCTTGGAAAGGTTCAGAGGGGCCAATGTCGCATCCTCACAGCTGTTATCTAGCCAATTGTTGTAAGTAACACTGAAACCATCTTCACTGGACTGGACGACTTCTTCATTTTCAAAGCTGGAAGATAAATAGAAGGTTTTACTTTAAGTAGATTGTAAAGCACCCTCCAACACACTTTGGAATTATTGGAAAATTGTGAAGCACTCATTAACTTTACTTACCTTGGAGAGTTTTCCCTGCTTGATGTCATCTGGGAGTCTGTGCTTTTCCTCACTGGTTTGAAGGCTGTGAAGTTTTTTCCTATTGTGTCACATTTTGTGGTAGCAGATTTTTTGGAAAGATCAAAGATGCCTTTATGGCCTTGGCTATTTTGAGTAAAGTTTGTGGGACTGGGCCTACCAGGTGACCCAGTTGCTGCACTGCCTGCTCTTGGACTCATTTTCAGGCTTTCAGCTTCATCTTTGGAGTCAAGTATTTTAATTGTACTCGATGGAGTTTCCTTATGGTTTTCTGGTATCTTTTGAAAGGGGTCCAGAGGATACAACCTTGAATGATTTGAAGATTGATAAATAAGGGGTAAGCTGTCCATAGTTGATGTTTGATCTTTAGAGAGGCCATGAGCAGCAGATAACTTAACACCATAAGGAAACAATGGGTGCTCTGTTGGTCTGTAGAAATTGTAGTGCAACTGGGGATGTTGCTGGAATTGTTGAATCAGTCTATAGTGCTCATATGTACTGTTTATAGGTTTTGGTAGAGGTAGCCCTGATGCTTGAAGTGGATGTGGAAGGAATTGTCTTTGGTCTGGTGTTGCGTAGACTGGTATCATGGGACTATCACACTCTACTGGAGGAAACAGATATGGAGTGTAAATTGCAGGTAGTCCATTTTCTGAATAAAACTGAGACTGGAAATCTGACAATAGGGGGCGAGTGTATCGTGGTATTGATATCTTGTGTCCATAGTCTGGAGAAACTAATCCAGATTTCCATGGAGCTGTTAGACTGTGGAATGCTGATTTCACTCCGAGTCCTCCTTTGTTGGGATCAGCAACCATTGGAATTAATTCAGGAATGCTACCCTTCATCGATCTGTGTTCCCCAACAGGAATAAATGCAGAAGACCTCATGCTGCCATCCAGAGTTGGCGGCTTGGAGATGTGGCTGGGCACCATTTTGTGAATTGATGTCTTCTCATTTTGGGGCTTGTCCTCATTCTTTAAATCCACATTCACCTTTGCGTCATCTTTAATTGGATCTTGCTGAGGTTTGGATTCTAATCCTGGCAGTCCATTTGAGACAGCAGCTTGGGTTTTTGCCAGTGATTCAGTACTAGACTGCTTGACTTCCATGGAGTTTGGCTTTGGGTTTTTGATGGTCCTATCTTGGTCAGTGACCACTGTCATTGAATTCTTACACAACCCGTACTTCATGTGATTAAAAAGGTGAGATTTTTCATTACAGGTGAATGGGCACTGAAAGCACTTGTACTTAAATGGCTTTCCTGGGGGTCGGGGGATGTAATGAGGTTTTTTGGGTTTGCGTTCCTTTAGAAGAGACATTTTTTTTCTCCTTTCCTGGAGGGTATAACAACTGGTGTTGACTAGCAGATTTTCTATCCCTAAATCAGCTTGTCGCAAGTTCCAGTTTTTCAAGTTTTACCAAACTGCCGGTGAGAAACAGGTTTGTCTAGAGACTGGCGTGTCAGCCCAAAAGGTACGTATTATCTGCAGGTTGAGCAGTAACTGTAAATGACATAAAGAGAAGTCAGTTAAGGATTTTATCAAAAGAAACATCAGTACCATATATACACACACACAGACCCATATATTGTTGGTTTATTCGACTCATGACCCTTACATTTTTTTGTTCTTTGTTAGAACTACAACTCCCAGTATCCCATAAAAGCTGTTGAGGAATTCTGGAAGTTTGAAATAAGAACAGGTTTTACATGTGGAACCTCTGCAATTAAAGAGCTGTCACTCTTCTGGAGGAGGAAGTTAAACAACATACTTTATATTTCCAACGTTGGTTATTGAATTCCTTATATGACTTACAAGGAAGTAAGAGCTGAAGGAACTCTCCCAGGAAACTTTGACTTTATCTACTTCTGTCTTAGATACTTTTTCTTGCATATTTCTAGCTAGACGTCATTTCTGGTAAAAATGTTACTTAGCCCAGCATTCTCCATAAAGACTGAAAAGTAAATGGCATGTTTAGCGTTCATCAATGCAGTGTATTTTACGGACAGGTTGGCCAGCAGGTGGCAGTATATAAATAAATAGTTTATTAAACAAGTAGAAAGTTTAGCAAAGTAACATTTTCCTGTACAAACTCAGTTTTCAGCCAACATCTTTATAGCACCCCTCCCGCTACTTATTCTTTGCATTGAATTTTTATATACTTTATCATATTTCTAGAAAAGTTGCACACGTGAATTTGAATTACAAAATAACATTCCACTTCATTCTCTCAGTGAAAAAAAATGTTTTACAAGTTGGGAGGCTTGTGTTTAATGTCGTATGTTCATTTAAATTGCAGTTTTATATTATTCTATTCCTTTAGAGGCTGGGTTAAAGGGCACAACTATAAAGTTTTTAACGTGAATCCCCTTGTGCCTGGTCACTTAATGCAGAGTTTAATTCTTCTGTTATGGCACATATCCACTTGTGTTATGTTGTGACAAGGACAGGGAGCTGTTATCTTTTGTGCGCCTGGTACAGTGGTAAGGAAGATGTTGGCGCTATATCAACACGATATTTAATTTTGCAGGTAGCTCAGTTAACTGCAGTAGAATATTAATTTATTACATTGCCTTGTGTGCTTCCTCACCGAGCCTGTCAGCATGGAGCCTGTGCCAGCACGTCTATTTATTTCCACTGATACCTAAAGCGTGAGAACCTCATACAGTGAAGTTCTCATGATTATGCCTATATATAAGATGTGTTATGACATGGGCTGAATTATAAAAACACAGATTTCATCATTAGCTCGAAGCAGCTCATTTCTTTTTTTTTTTGTTGAAATATTATGACTAATTGTTCATGAGCCGCGGGGCATATATTTTTACATTTCTTTTAAAACTGACTTTGTTGTGATTTAGTGTAAGGAACGTGAATGCGCACGCGCACACATCCACATGGCTATTGTCTTTCCTTTACATATATATATGAACAGTGCCCTCGTTTATTATTAAACATAATAACTTGTCAGTAAATGCCAAATATCCTAGCTTTATTTTATCGAAAGAATTGTCATAGAGGAATGTGATTATTATATGGCAGATGATTAGAACTGTTTATCTAGTGATCCTAGTTTAACTGATTTTAATTGTCCATCAGAATTATCAGCTTTTGCTCTCATTAATAAATATGATTGTCTAGTTAAGGGCTACTGCATGAATGTTCATTTCATGTTAGATGGGTACCCTGCAGTGCTATTGTACTTGAGACACACTCAGGGCAGTTTCTGTCAGTTGATGTCTGTGTATTCCTGAAAGTACCAGTGCTAATTACTTTTCAAGGTAGCTGTTGTCAATACAAACACAAGGACTGGACTGACAAAATTCTACTGTTGGCAATAACAATGTCAGTTTTGCATTTCTATACTAAGCTGGATGGGGCAAACTCACTTCCAAGTCAGGTTTATTGCTGGCAAGTACGGGCTAGTTTCTGTTTAATAAATGTGCCACTGTTTATTTTTTATATAAAATAATATACCTTTCTTTTGGAAGACTTTAAAAGAGGAAGAAAAAAAAAGAACCCCCTCTACCTACAGCTGGAGATTTCTCTATAAATATTTTTCTTTTTTTATATATATAAAAAAATCATCTACTGTATTAATACGGCTAGATTTACTAAATATGTTTAAAAAAAAAACAGCGCAGTTGGTTTATGGAAACATTGCTGAATTAAACTGGATTTTACTTTAATTGCTGTATGGTTGAGTTATCTTACCCAATCCCGACGACAAATAGGGGGTAACCAGAAATGTAGATTCCAACAGCGCATAGTCTCTTGTTTGTCCAATTATCTTGTGTATACATATGCCTGCACCCACATATTAACTAAGGAGGGACTAGTTAGGTAGGATTCTAAAGGGCATATTCATATTAAATTGGAAGTGATGTGGCACTGATTGCATAAGGTTTGGGTATTATTCCTGCTGGACTTGCTGTGTTGCAATAAGGGAGAGTTGGAAATAATTTGCGCAGTGCCGCCTACATGCCATAGTGCTGATCTGGGCAGCGAATCTCCATTTCCCAAAATATATGCACGCACACAGTGTATGAAAGTGCTAGTCAGTGGATACTTGGTGCTGACATGGAGTTGGAAGAGAAAACTTACTATCTCCTACTATATTCAAGTGTAAAGTATAGGTAAAGTTTAAGTAATTATAATCATTAGCTGGCATTATGATTATCAAACTAAGGGCATGACTTTCTACTCTTATTTAAACACCGTAAAAAAAAGATCATTAGGGTACAATGGTAAAAAGCCAATATTATTTTATCTCCAATATCTTCCTCAGTCCTGCACAACACAATAAATCCCAGGATAATATATTGCATTAATACAAGGTAGAAAGAGGTAGTATACTTTACACACCTAAATATCCAACACGTTCAAAGCTTACAGTCAGTTTTCAAAATACACAGTCTGAATCCAAATGTATATTTTATATATTAAACTGTACGTATACTTATCACAGAGTCACAAATAAAGCATCAGTTACATGAAGCTACATCATGTTATTACCCACAAAATATCAGACGAAAGCAGTTGTAAGGTGCCGGGAAGGGTTTGGGGACAGGTATCCTTACAGTAAGCAGAGTGCATCTGTAATTCCTGCTAAAATCTACTCCTTCCATATCCAAAGCGTTTTCTTAATAAGTGCCTTTTCAGGAAACTTTGTCCAATTCAGTATAAGTTTAACCATAGAGAACACAGTGCAAGTTTTACTGATAATATCTAGCAGTAAATTGTGTAGCTAAGAGCAGAATATGTCCAGACAAGACACCTGCTATGGTTTACTGTAAGGAGCCAAGTGTGTAAGAACAGTGAAATGTATCAGTCTCTGAATGTAACAGCTGAGACAGATCTACCTGTACACTATAGAGAAATAGAAAAGTTCACTATGACTTTCCAGCTGATTGTATCAATGTAACAGCTGAGACAGATCTACCTGTACACTATAGATAAATAGAAAAGTTCACTATGACTTTCCAGCTGATTGTATCAATGTAACAGCTGAGACAGATCTACCTGTACACTATAGAGAAATAGAAAAGTCCACTACGACTTTCCAGCTGATTGTATCAATGTAACAGCTGAGACAGATCTACCTGTACACTATAGAGAAATAGACTATATAGTTTATACAGTAGACTATAGCACTACAGAAGTGCTGTATGACTTACCAGCTGCTTGGGTGTCAGAGATGAAGGTACCTGTTCTCTCCCTTACTGCTCAGTACAAATGAAACCTGCACTTCCAGTGGGAGGGATTTAAAGCGTATTAGGTCTGCCCTGGGGCTGTGAAGATGCACCTGATATTATTCATGCCCCAAGCAACAATACATGACTTTGCAATTACACAGAACTCACATCTTGTGTTGTCGCCACTTGTCTTGGGTGCTTCAGTGTGCGACAGGTGAACCAGTATGTTTGTAAACAAACTCAAGTTGCTTATATGTGGATGGAAACATTGTATCTCTTCCATAATAACCCATTTATTTAGTCGCCTAGAGAAAATAAATTCATTTGCTTTGAAAGTACTGCCAGACTACAAGTACCAGCAGCCCCCCACAGCTCTAGCCAATAAAGTTATTTTCTTTCTTTTCTTTTTTTTTTTTTTTAATTTTGAATGACTTCCCTGTAGTGCTCTGGTCACCATAATAACTCAAAAGTAGCAGAACCCCTTGGAAATTTGTGGAATGTTGGGGGTTGTAGTTCCCAATTGCTTTTGTTCTGTGAGTGCCCGATATTCTTAAATTGCCACCTGCAAACTATATTGATTTTATGGCAAAGTCTTTCATTGCAAAGCAATTCTAACAAAATGAAATCTAAACTCCATTTGCCTGACAGAGTTTTGCTCTTATATGTTTATTCCCTTTTCTCTCTCAAAGAATTAGCCAGATGCCCAGCCTATTCAGACTACAACTCCCAAGATCCTTCTTTAGCCCCTGGGATTCTGGGAGCTGTCCCTGCAGATTCTGTGTTTTGGTAATGTTGATTTATACCGGCTTGTTTATAATTGCTCCTGGGTTATATCTTGTCCTTATTTAACTTTATAAATTACTTTAATGTTGCACAGGACTGTCCCACCTTACTGTACGTTCAGTGTTAAGGAGAAATGAACGGGTGGAACCTGAATGTCAAGTCATGCGATGCTCTTAGCATTGCAATGCTGGTGTAATAGTCATTAATTTGTTCACTGTGGCTTGACTGGATCACTCACATTAAAGGGTAAATACACCCTATTGATTAGCATGGTCTTTATTTAATTTCTTTTAATGTAGAAAGCACATAGCTCATTGTATTTTTTAACGCTCCTTTTCTATGGGTGTGGCCATCAGTGTTTACATCACTTTTTATAGACTCAGAATTAATAACAGCACTTGTTTATCCTCCCAAAGAAGTCTAATGCTTTAGCTCTCACAAACAAAATGGACTCCTTTCATTTTTAAATATAGATATATCTTTATGTCATGCCCTCCTTCAGTGTGCCCCCATTCTAATTAAATAGGAGAATCATTACCGTACCCTCACAGTACCCGTACCCTTATTAAATGGTGGAATCACTCTCCGCACCCTCACTATGCCCATACTCTTCCCATCTGAAAACACATCTCTCTTGCTGTCCTGTTTGTCTCTCACATTTAGATTGTAAAGTCTACAGTACAGGGTTCTCCATCCTTTTGTTGCAATCACTGCCTGACACTTAGAATGATGTACATTTATGATTTTGTGCTTGTAATTTACTTTACTTGTACTATGTTAATCACTTTCCCATGTCTGTATTATAATTATATTGTTACCCATTGTACAGTGCTGTGTAACCTTGCGGAGCCTTATAAATAAAATTATACATACATGCATATGATCTATATCAGGGTCACTAATAGGCGGACATCGGTCCGGATCTGGACCGAGATGACGTCTAATGCGGACCCAGCTGGAAGCCAAAACCTCCGAGCATTCACTGGCTTAAACCCACCAGGCATTTTTTGCCGGTGGAGCGCTTCAATTACCAAGGAGGGAGTCCTGTCTGACTCGCTCCGTGGTCTGAGGAGGGCTCATGTGACCTGATCGGTCACATGAGCCAATAGGAGACCGGGAGCACATGTGATCAGCACTTCCGGTCTCACTTCCTCATTCGGCTGCGTACAATGGCAGCAGCAGCCGAATGAGGAAGAATGCTGCGTACTCTGCTGGAGGGGGTAAATTGAAGCATTTTTTAAACAGGCGCAGCCATTTTTGTTATTGTAGTTTAAAAACTTAAAGTGTACCTGTCACCTCAAAATTCTAATACTAATTTAGGTTGTACTAATGAAATAAATGTTTTTGTAAATATATATGTATTAAAAAAATTTACCTTTATATAGCATTTCTCTCTGTCATCTTCTTTGTTAGCCTGCCTTTTCTTTTCCGAGTGTTGGGTGGGCCGGGCTAAATAATGATTGACATTATAGCTCCTCCAATAAATCCTTTAAATCACGCTCAAGCAGGGATCTGATTGGAGGAGCTGTAATGTCAATCATCAACACCTGACTCAGGAAAGAAAAGTCAGGCTGACAGGGAAGATGACGGAGAGATATGTTTTTTAAAGGTACATTTTTTAAAAATACATGTATATTTACAAAATGTTTATTTCATTAGTACAACCTTAGTGTTTTTTTTTTAAATTTTTTCTTTATTGATGACAGTGGTTAGTTCAGACATTTACATTTGACATTGCTTTTGTACATGAATGGATAATTGCTTAACACATAGTTAGTTCTCTCTCTGTTGGTTATTTTGGTATTTGTACTTACAGCATGTTCAGTTTTAATAAAGTTTTCTTCTTAATCACTAGTCATCTTTTTTTCCTTTTAATAACTGTGGGAATGGGGTGGGGATGTCATGGTGTTGGGAACCTAAGTTTTTTGAGGTAACAAGTGCACTTTAACCTTAGTGCACACACAAGTGATCATAATGAGGGACTAATGCCCCTTTAAGTTGGAAAAATGTAAATAGTTTCTGTAATAGAACAGAATTGTTTATTGCTGGTGTCCAGGTTGCACACCAGTTTATTATCCTGCTGTGCTGTTTGTAATTAGCAAAATTTGGGCTACACTGTAGAACAGTGCTTTTCAACCTTTTCTCTCCAGGGGAACCCTTTGGTGTCATCAGATTTCTGGAGGAACCCCTACTCTGATCACTGTTAGCCAGGATACAGTCCCGATCGCTGACGTCGGTATTGTCTGACAGTGATCGGGAACGTATCCCGGCTAACCTTCCTATCTGCATGCAGAGTGTCAGGGAACCCCTGGGTTGTCCTCACGGAACCCCGGTTGAAAATTACTGCTGTAGAATAACAACACATAATCCATTGCAGATATTTGAAAACTGCAATCTCTATGTATTTGTGTGACCTTTTCAGTACAGGAATACAACAGAGTCCACACTGCATTGCCAAATTTCCATAGAAAAAACAGTGTCTTTGGTTTGATACCCTTTATCAGGAGTGCAGACATATCGTGATACTCCTATGTCTTATTATTTGCTGGAGTTTGCCTCAGATACGTTTGTAGATGTGAATACAGACTAAGGCACAAAACCTTGGAAAAATTCAGTTATTTTGGTAGGTATCTGCCCAATATTCAAGGTTTGAACCCATTTCTTATATGCTGGGAATTGTGCCCCAATTTAAAGAGGTACCTGTCCTGCTGACATTATTTTTACTATGTTAAAGGAGAACTTAAGCATTTATTTCTCTAAGGTAGGCTAATTATATTTACTAATGCTGGTCTTGTTCCTTGCTGTCCTCTGTCTTGCATTTATCAGCTGATCCTATATTTGAAGGTTCCAGGATCGTGATCCCCCAACTCTTCCATCTCACGTCAACATTGCCCATTTGAGCAAGCATAGATGCGTTATTGGGACACTAATACCTTCTGTTTCCACACTTTCTTGCATCAGTGATGAAGGGGATGATGACACTGGAACCTGCAAAAAGCAGATCAGCTGAAAGAAGACGCTGGAGGCAGCAGGGAACAGAACACTTGAAGAGGTAAATATTATTATCCTACCCAAGTTTTCTCAACCCTAGAGTACAGAGTGCTTTAGTTAACTTTTAATAAGCAGGTGAACATACATTCTTTCTGAGAACCACTTGTGTTACGTGCCAATAAATTTGTATGCTCTGGAATATTACAATCCTGAACACAAACATTACGATTGCCATTAGTTGATGAGCCCCGCAGAATTAAACACTCAGGGAGTTATTGACTAAAGTGAGAATTCGACTGTTAAATTCCCAAACAGCAGATTCCCATAACAAATACCGTGACAATTTCAAATTTACAACCGCGACAATATTCCCATAGTAAAGTCGTGACCGTGACAATATTCCTATAATGAAGTCTGCGACAGTAGCAGTCTATTGTGACAGTGTTTTTTTGGCAAATTGACACCTTTACAAACAGTTCACACTTTAGTCAATAACCCTCTTAGAAACCCTATTAATGTATAAAATTTGTAAATGAGCACAACCTTTAAACTACTATCCAAAGTTGTATGTCCGCGAGCAGCTGTTCCAACTCCACCATCCACAGGTAAGAAAACACTATTGCTCATTGATCTTAGAAAAGAAGGAAACATTAAATGTTCTTTAGGTTGTATGGTCTTGATAAAGTCCCAAAACCCGGGGCTGAAACATGGATGTTAAAATAATCATAAATTATATATAATTACAATGTTAATAATCAAAATTAGAGTTTTTTTATTTTACTGTTTTTTTCAAGACCCTATAGTTCTTGTATTTTTTTATCTCTATGTATGTGTGTATATTATATATACATAGATAGATAGTTAGATACAGCTAGACTGATACACACACACAAAAAACAGGTTTACATACACTATATAAACAGACACATATGCCTGTTTTTCTCACTCTCTGACATAAAGTCAGAATAAACCTTACCCGTTGTAGGTCATTTAGGATTACCAAAATTATTTACATTTGCCAAATGCCAGAATAATGAGAGAGAGAATTTTTTAAGGCGTTTTTAATACTTTCTGCAAAGTCAGAAGTTTACATACACAAGGACTACTCTGCCTTTAACCCTTTCCATACGTACCCCGTACCTCTCACGGGGTAGCTTCGGCTGGCCAGAA
>WMED01018056.1:0-12818 GCA_019650415.1 Pipa parva | reverse complement strand
GATGGACTTGTGTCTTTTTTCAGCCTTATAAACTATGTTACTATGTTACTATGTAATAAAAATCTATAGAATAAAATGAAATATTTCTCAGAAGTAAAAATTGTTGCTTTAACATAACATTATATATTCTATATGATTACTGAGCTTCTGTACTTGTGCTTTCAAGGGGTGTGTTACAATGTATGTGCTTATTCTCCATATCATAGAGGACTGAGGTGATCAGCACCCATAAATTTCGGTATATGAACAACCAACTACCTGAATAGGAATTTCTAGGGTCCAAAACTCAGTGCTTAGAGGTCAGTGACAGATAGAGAGGTTTCCTTGAAGGTTCCTGTTCAGCTGGATCAGCAAAGAAGCTTGTCATTCTAAGACATGACTGAGTCTTTCTAATTGTCATTTGCAATTGTCTAATAACTGTACCAAGCACTATAAATAATTCCTTTCAAATGAAAATATATCTCTCCTTGACTGGCATTCTGGAAATCTTCATATTATTGCTTTAAAATCCTGGCAGATGCTATATCCTCAGAATTCTTGCACTATTTTGCATAGAAAAAAAAAAAAACCACATATACACACTATAGTTAATTAGAGAATTCCCTCTCCTTCCAAACCCTGCACAGAGCCTCTCATTTTCTTTGCTTTTTCCTTGATTCCTGACAGCTGACTGGTTAGCATTTTCCGATCTATTTTTAGCTGTGCTGCTGTTTCTCTACAGTGTTAGACTACCGTCTAGAGAGTAATGGCAGAGAATACAACACACACACATATATATAATATATACATGGATGCATATGTGTGTTTTGTTTGCATGTGTATGTGCTTTGTTCATCAAATAGCTTGCAGAGGAACGATAAGGCAGATACTGGCAGTAAGGATGGGGGTGTTAAATGCTGAGCTTCAGATAGATCCTTCACTGGCAGAATTAATGTGTTGCTATTTATAGAATCCTAGTGTTCCTAGGGGGAAACTTAATGATGCAATGACGTCACTGCAGGTCAGCATCAGACTGGTAGAAGTCAGTTGCATGCATCTGGATGCAGAATATTTGCAGGATGGGGCGGTACAGGGAGGCAATCACAGTCTGTGCACCTACATAGAAGCAGCTCTGCTTTGAAATATACTGCAGGACAGTCCAGCTGAAATTTACAATGTGTGCAGTATTTCTTACATTAATCAACAACTCCATCTTTTTTATATCTGTGGCTGAATGCTGTGACTGTTGACAAGAGAGAGAGAAAGAAAAGGGGGATCCTTTGCTCACATCCAAAGCTGTTATTATTGAGCAATCAATCTTATAAATCCATCTGTTCTAAGGTATGTGATTTTTGTTATTTCCAATTCTGAATTTATTCCTTTTGAATTTATTTCTGTGTGTATTATTATGGATTAGGATTTCAGTGGGACTAGCTTCTTAATGACATAAAATACCATTGTTTCAGGAGACTGGAAGTTTCAAAGTAACCAATATAAAAATAAATGAGTTGAAACCTTTTGGCAAACATGTATAGACTAATCAGGAAGAAATAATCCTTTCTTTTCATTTTTGGAATCTTTTTAATCCCAAGGCTCCTTCTTTGCTCCATTTCCACCAGTTGCAGCTAAGGAAAAAAAAGATGTTCAGTGATCAGAATGATCCTGAGGATTAAATAACCATCTCAGTGTCTAATGCAACTGGCACAACATTTTTAGGATGCCTTCGTGTCTGAATATGTAGTAGGGCAATTTATTAATTAATGCAGTTCTGCAAATGGACATCTAAAATAATGAAAAACAGACAACCATCCTGCTTACTCTGTGGTATTGCAGAAAAACCCTGTGATTTGAAGCTAGTTGGGTTGATTTGGCATCCTAAAGTATATGGGCTACAAACCTTAGGATTCATGTATGCAGACAATTCACATATTTTCTTACCTAAAATCTATTTTCACTGAACTGCTTTTTCACTCAAAACACCAAGAGGACAGCTGAGCAGTATTACCCGTGAAACTGCATCATTGACTCTTTCCCAATCTTTTGAGAGAAGATCTTTTTCCATCTGCCTGTTTAAAGACAGAAATCCTACTTTACTTACCTGACAATTTATCAATTTGCATAGATTATGTAAAAATCTTGCTTTTTTTTTGTTAATTTTGGTGTAATATTGCTGTTGGAAAGAATATCATGTCTTGTACACAAGATCGAGCCGTTTCTGTGCATTTGAGGCAGCAGAACTAAAGTGTATATGGTTTTATATTTATTTTACAAGGCACTGGAGGAATAAATTGGATTTAATTCACCAGAGTACCCAATTAGAAAGTAAAATGCTTTAATAAAAGAATATTCTCATGACTATTGAATGTGTATTAATTGGGTTTGGGTACATGAGTAAAAACTCAAAGAAATAATACAACAGCTTGCAGTTTATTTCCTTTCAGCCTAGTTAGTGGAAGTCACATATAAAACAAAAACATCATATGTGACTAGCAAAAATAGCCTATCCCTGATGAAGATCTATGGTCTGTTTAATAAATGATGATAATAAAATCTTGTGGCACATAAATACGTCATTGCCCGGGTGAAAACAAAACTCTGTTTTAAGTGCCAGAACCGTTTAAATTGACGTTGGAAATGGCAATGGCTGAATTTAAATGTTTAAAAACTAGTTCATAACCCTTGTGTTATTATCATTCTGGGGAGCATTATGGTCTACAATTTCCTTTCTACAGCACATAAATATCCTCTAGCTATCTCAATATATTTTACTTTATTACTGTATTAATCCTAACCAGTCACAGGTGATTTACTGCTAGAAGGTAATTTGTGAAACATTTATTGCCGAGGCTCTATTAAGGACAAGGAAAAATGATTTTGCAGTCAAACTATAGTTTATTTCTTATCTCTCCTAAACTGCTATTGGTTGTACATTGCTTTTAATACTAGGTAACAGCTTTACTGTTAAGCATGTAGTTGCACTTTCTTACAGTGTGTTTTGGTCATAATACTTAGTTTCATAGGAAGCGTTTAGAAATATTTTTCTAATTTAATATAATATTGTATTCAGTGGTACAGTACTAGGTATAATCAAGTAATTCAATTATTTTGAAAATTCATCTTATGGCAGACATTACGCGTGGTGTCGAGTGTTTGGAAATTCTAGAAAAGTGAGCGTTAATGTAGAATAATCTAGAGCTGGAACATATTAGAGGGTGTACAGCACTCAATGGAGAGGTTTATAAATCTTTGCCCATGCATCTGTGTGAATTTGAGCCAAATGAGGAAAAAGTTGTATCCAATGGCAATGATATTTAAGGCCATGTGACTAAATTTACATGAATCACTATTACTACTATCACTACCTTATTATTCTATATTGTGTTTAGTACCTCCTCTATGTCTGACACTGTATGACAATAGGCATTTCCCCATTGGTGATATTTGGTTTACACAGTCCAGTGCCCATTAGGTTATCATTTGCATTGGACAATAATCAGAAACCTACATATGATTGTCTGTCTGAGCCCCAATAGTTTTCAAAGCTAGTCCCCCCTCACATTAGTATCCCCTGTTGCCAGCCCTGGTAGTTGGTTAGAGAAGTTCCGAAGGATCGCTATTGCTAACCTATCGAAATATAAGAATTCTTTACAACTTCATTGCAAACCAACTAGGGGTTTTCAAACATTCATGTGAATGAAACAGATTTAGGGATCTAGTCCATGCACATAACCACAAAGGACTGTATAGCTCTAGTATTGTAATAATGGGAAACAATTACATGTAGAACTGGTGATTCAGTAAGTTGTGAATTTAATGTCTTACTTAAATATGAATGTTAATTGGATAGAAAAAAGTTTATGGGGAAGGTAATTGAAATTAAAGTGATAGATTTGGTAAAGTGTGATTCTAATACTAGGCAGTTCTTACAAACTTAAAATATATTTAAATATTCTTTAAGAGGGACACTCTAATTAATTACTCAAACAAACTTTTTTTAAGATACAAAGAAAAAAAAAACAGAGAGGGAGGTAAAATGAAAGCCGAATGGCACAGACTGCCAGGCTGTAAATAGTACAGCCAATGGGTAATCACATTGCAAAAGTATTTGGTCACATCAGGGATATTTATCCCCAAATAAACAAAGATCATCATAAAGAAAAACAACTACAATCTCACTTGAACCCTCAAAAGTGCACAGAGCAAACTAAAGCATAACAAAACAAAACAGTATCCAGTGACAGTGCATAAATGGAAAGGGGAATTTTGTGCATATCAATTAAAAGTAGTATCAAAATGCTACTCCAATCAGATCCCTGCTAGATCGTGATTTAAGGGATCTAATTGGAGGAGCTATAATGTCAATCAACATTTAGCCCCGCCCACCCAACACTCGGGAAAGAAAAGTCAGGCTGGCAGGAAAGAGAAATGCTGTATAAAGGTACATCTTCTTAATATACAATATATGTATATTTACAAAAACATTTATTTCATTAGCACAAACTAAATTAGTATTAGTTTTGAGGTGACAGGTGCCCTTTAACTATACATTAAACGTTTATGAAGTATGAGTATGTTATGTGTAATTTTGTATCCTATGTTGTTTGTTTTCTTTTCTGATCCTGGGAAAACGTAATTTAAGAAGGAGTGGTAAGACCTTTGCCTGAGTTTGTATATCCTAAAGTCAGTATCCTCTAGGGGTGGCTTGTTTAGGGTTCCTCTAGGGCAGGTGTAGGCAACCTGCACTCTTCAGCATCCTTGTTGTTGCTCCCTTCAGCATTGATTGACAAAATAAAAAAAAGAATAATGGTTATTTATCAATTAAATTTTTATTCATATATTATTTTATTTTCGTTTTCTTTTCTCCTGCTTGTTGTATTCTGTTGTAACAGGTGAAATTATAAGAAAAAAAATTCAAACTTTTGAAAGTTTATAAACTGTGTTATATTTTCCAGCTCCAGATTATTATTTTTTTAGTGGAAGAAGGGGCTTTTTTTTTGGTAGTAAAGGTTGCTGAATCCTGCTCTAGGGATATCAAGGCAGTAGTCTATAAAGAGAAGTATAGTGAGTCACATGGTGTCAAAAGCCCAGCTCCAATAATCATAAAGAGTGAGATACATAAGACAGGGTGGGACCAATAGCATTATAGATAAAATGTTGTTTTCTGTAAACAAATCTGGGTCTTTAGTTATTTTTAAAGTATTCAACCTTACCATGTGCAATGTGCTTTCTTCTAACAAAGGTGAGATACATTCTGTATTATTGTTTGTCTTTGAAAACATAAGGCTATTTGGAGGATTTTGCAAAATCAAAAAGATCATTTCACCCGTGTGAACATGGCGATTCCACTGCCTGAAAAATGCAGCCCTTAGTAAAAACAGCTACTAGCAGCAATTACAACGCAAATGAAAAAAGACAGTAAAAGAAGGGGGTGGGGGGGTATGTACAGCAAAGAGAAGAATGAACTGGGGCAAAATTAGCGCTAATGTTTATAGCAAACATTAAAGATTTTCCTCTGAATCTTTTTTTCATTAACAATGTGAGACACGTGTCCTGGCTAGATGTACAAGAAAGCAAAAGAAATCATTAAAAAATGTGCCAACTTTTTAATCAGCTTGACACTAGAATGACACATTACATCAGGGTAATCATAGCACACTTCACAGTTCTGATAATATTTGACAAAGAGAAAATTGCTCCTGGAGGCATTGAATAGGGAAGGCTTATATCACCCTACACAACTGTCTGCATTAAACATTTAATAAAAGTGAACTCTCGCAAATATAACACATTATGAATCTTGTGCAATTCTACCTCAGATTATCCATAAAAGTCATTTCTTTTTTATATAAATTTTGACAACTTTTCACATAAATTATAGTGTAATACAAAAATTAATATGTAAAAAACTGCAATGAATTCATTTAAAATTGTATCACGAGCTTTATTAACTAGAATGTTCACTGCATTTGCATCTGCTTCATCAGACATGATACAATCTCCAATAGGATGCAAGTAAAGCTGACAGCTACAAACTAAGGCCTGGCATTAAAGGGTTTCTTTTGCTGACAAAAAATCAAGGAGGACAACAAGATATTATTGATATGTATGCTCTTTCATTGTTGCTTCTATGGGCGAAACTTATCAAAGTTGGAAAAGCCTTTTCGACTTTTCTGACTTTGATCAGGCGAACGCTTTGAAGTTTCTACCAGTAAGTATCGCGAGATTTGCATCGTGTGATACCGTGAGAAACTTTTTTAAATTAAATTAAATATATCCATGGAAAGGTAGCCATACAGTATAGCTACCTTTCCATGTATATACTGTATACAATAAAAAAAGTTTCTCACAGCAAGTATTGCATGATGCAAATCTCGCGATACTTACCGTGAGAAACTTCAAAGCGTTTTCCCGAGTTATTAAATTCGGAAAAGCGCAAACGACTTTTCCTAATTTAATAAATTTCGCCCATATATGTGTCAAAGTTAACTTTCTGTTTATTTACATATAAATTAGGGTATATTGCCCCTCATTTATATGAGGGTATAGTGCCACTTTAAAGTGCACCTGTCACCTCAAAACTAATACAGATTTAGAGTCTACTAATGAAATAAACATTTTTGTAAATATATATGTATTTTAAAAAAATGTACTGATCCCTTAAATCATGATCTAGCAGGGATCTGATTGGAGGAGCTAATGTCAATCGTTTAGCCCAGCCCACCCAACTCGGGAAAGAAAAGGCAGGTTGACAGGGAAGATGACAGAGAGAAACGCTGAATAAAGGTACATTTTTTTAAATACATATATATTTTTACAAAAATGTTTCTTTCATTAGTTGAACCTAAATTAGTATTAGAGTTTTGATGTGACAGGTGCACATTAAGCCTACAAGGCAATGAAAAGATGCATACTGCATCTTGACACTTTCTTCTATATCAGCAAATGTGATATTTTACCTGAGCTCTAATAGAATGGGGTATGACATCATTCATTTCATGTCAATCATCTGCAGAGTCATGGAAACATACACATATTCATCAATCCACAGGAAAATTCTATGCATACAAAAACTGATTTGTCCTTCTGTTTCCTTGTATTGCAGGTGCAGCTTATAACTTGCTCATTTTCCTCAAGGTAATACTCTACCCATCTGCTGAACCAATGCTCATAAACAGTCGTGCATGTATCTGTTTGGATGTAGAATTACCTATCTATATACTGTAACAATCTGTCTTTGTGCTACTGTTGAAATAATATATTTTTTATTAGTGGACTTAAAAAGAGCAGGACATAATAAGAGGATAGTTTTCCTTTAAGACTGCATGTAAATGAAAAAGTGATACATACTGTATCTAGACACTTTCATCTATAACAGCAAATGTGATATTTCACCTGTGCTATGATAGAGTGGGGTATGACATTTATTATCGTTCATCTGCAGACAGAGACAGGGAAAAAAGCACAGTATGAATGTACACTTATTTATCATTCCACAGAAAAATTCATTGCATACAAAAATGTGATTTGTCCTTGTATTTCACATTGCAGGTGCAGCTTATAACTTGCTTATCGTCCTCTAGACGGGTAATAATTTACCCTGCTGCTGAACCAAACAAACATATACATTAGGTCTGTATGTATGTAGAATCCCCTATCTATAAAACCTTCTATGTACTATTGCTGAAAAAGTCTACTGAATGCTTATTAATGCTATTAAAAAGGAAATTACTTTTTTTTTTTTTTTTTTTTTAATTTTTTAGTGTTTTACAAGGAAAGCAGAAATTTTGCCACATTGAATTCTTAATTGTCACTAAATGGATCATAAATCACACCCAAAAAAGTTAAATTGTTGTATTTAGAATTTTTTTTTTTCTAAAACTGAAAAAACTCTTTGTTATATGCTTATAATTCTCAATTTATTCCCATAATTCACACATTGTTAGCCATGTTTTTGTCAGTCTTTTCTTCAGGCAAGAAATATCTAACCCTTTGTACTGTTTTTTGTTCTGGATAAATTGTACTTTATGCTCTAAATTAGCAGTCCCCAACCATTTCTGGATCGGGGACCAGTTCCCCAACAAGCAAAGCTTTGATGAACCTGGAGGGTGGGTGGCAGGGCTTACACATATTGCAGGCCACATGATGGTGAAGTGCTTCCTGTGCGCTCATCACCACCATGAGGCCTGGTCTGCAGAGCAGCGGATGGGGACCCCTGCTCTAAAGTCTTCCTAGTTGGAGGACTATTGTTATTTCAGCACCAAACTAAGGACAGCTCCATTTAGCAGTTATTCCACTATACTAGTGGATCTTATCATATAAAGAGTTGGATTCTATACTACTTTTATGGTTCCATGAATGCAAATGATTTATTTCAGATTACACAGTTAAATATTTTATTGGTTATGTACAATGATCAGATTTTTTTTAGTATTATTAAACGGATCCCATCTTCATTTTCTCAAACTGTTCTAAAACATATTGGCAGGTGAATCAGTCTTCAAGAAAAAGAAAAGGAGGGATTTGTAAATGAAAAGAGAAAATATGTTGATTGAAAACTGAGAATTTTAGCAAAGTGTGAATTGACAATGGGAATATAAAAAATATGGATGAGATTGGATTGATGAAAAAGGGAAATTAAATAATATGGGGAACTGACGTGTAGAGGAAAGACATTGACATTTGTGAGTTCTGAAATATAAATGTTTCTTAGATTGAATATGTTCATTCAGAAGAGATATATGGTGCTACTTGATAATGTGTATCATGTAAAAAATAAAACAGCCAAATCTATACAGAAATGGTATTTATAAAAGGTTAAATTATTATAAAAACTGGTAAATTCTGAACTCGTTCCATATTTGGACCAAATACCTATTTTAGAAAAGTTAACTGATTCTGTTTTCTGTTGCCTTTGAGTTTTCACAACATTTTGCTTTTAATCTTCACCATTTTTAGTGGGATTTGCTTTGACTTTTCTCAGTAACGGTAACTTATTGATTGCACTTATTTTACTACTACAACTTTGTAACTTTTTGGTTTTGACTATTCTCGTGTTTAATAGAGCCCATTCCTATTTAAGTGGTGAACCACCAAGACTTTTAAAAAATAGTGTAACTTGGAAGCACAGTGTGCTATGATTCCAATTAATGACTAACATGGAGGTGTTATATACAATATCTAAAACAGTAGAGAATGGGGAGAGCACAATACTAGCATTTACTGGTTATGGTCATTATAAATCCCATTACTAATTGAATAAACTTCATTTCTTACTGCTACTACATCAAATCATTTCATTTGGAAGTTTCTCCTACATATTTTACCTGCTTGCCTATATTGCTGCATTTTTTTTTTTTTTTGTGATTTCACCATTTTCTACTGTGTAAGTGCTACATGAGAAATTGGGGCATATTCATCAATGTACATAGATGTGTGAATTTGCCACAGTTTGCTGTATCTCCAGCTTTGCCTATTCACCAAGATTGTTTTTTTCTGCAATGTGGAGAATCAATACACAATTTATGACATTTGACCAATTGCATATTTACGTACCACTTTGTGTTTATTTGTCTGCAAATGTAACAATACTTTGTATTTATAATGCGTTGAAGTGCCAATTTGTTATGATGTACTGGTATGAATTTCTGATTTTATTTCCCCAAATGAAAGTGACAAATTGGGGAGCCTACAGCAGGATTACTATTTGGCCCAAGATGACATTTCACTCAAAAGGCTTACCCAAAATGAGCTAGGAATGGTCTGGCATTAGATGGGATGTTGGAATTTATTTAACTATTTTCTGGGGACAATACTAGTAACCAAAATGTGACTTGGTCCTTTCTTATGATAATTAACTCCTATTGCTATTGTCATCATTAATATAGAAAGTTCTAAAGTTTCCTGCTTATGTTACAAGTAGTAACAATTTGCTCTGTCCCCACAGCAATATGCTGCTTATTAAATATACACAACTTTGCTTCAATATGGGCATATTGCTGCATAGTCTAGGGCAGTGATGCCCAACCTATGGCCCCTGGACCCTATCTGGCCCACAACACGGTGCTATCCTGCCCGCAGCCTGAATTCTGAATTGTTGCTTATAAATGTGAATTCGCCAGCTAAATACAGTCACAATAGACTGTTACTGTCGCAGTCAAATAATGAAAATATTGTCGCAGTAGCGACTTTACTTTGGAAAATTTCGAAGTTGTAAATTTAAAATTTGTCACTGTCACAACTTTACAAGTCACGACTTTGAAGCGTCCTGTGACACGCGTGTTGCAAATTTATATAGCCCCCAGGCCAAAAAAGGTTGGGCATTCTATAGGGCGAAATTTATTAAACTCAAAAAAGCCTTTTTGGCTTTTTTGAGTTTAATCCGGAGAATGATTTGAAGTTTCTCCCGGTAAGTATCACGAGATTTGACTCATGCGATACTTACCGCGAGAAACTTTTTTAAATTAAGTATATCCATGGAAAGGTAGCCATACAGTAGCCATCCACCTTTCTGTGGATATATTTAATTATAAAAGTTTGTCGCGGTAAGTATCGCACGAGTCAAATCTCGCGATACTTACCGGGAGAAACTTCAAATCATTCTCCAGAGTTATTAAACTCGGAAAAGCGCAAACGACTTTTCCGAGTTTAATAAATTTCCCCTAGGAATTCATGTTGTGAGTCAAATTTACTCTTTGATTACTTTCCCCTTAATCAAGAGTTGATTTCTAGTTACCAAACAAGAAAGATTAACTGAGTGTAAAAATGGCTATTACAACCTAATTCTTATATCAGTAATGAAAAACCCCCAATAACACACTTTTCAATCAGTTAATCATAAAATATACTTATCTAAAAAGTTATTCATAAAAACATTTTCTGTACAATATTGAAGTACTGTATACAAACAACAATATTTGGATAACAGCCATTTAATGGAAGATACACATACAGTAGGTCAACTAAACTATGTTTGCTCACATGGGTAACTTGATTCTCATGTACAGGGGGTTAACCAAAAAAACTGAAACACTTGGTTTTAGACCACAATAATTTATTAGTATGGAGTAGGGCTTTCTTCTGCGGCCAATACAGCATCAATTCGTCTTGAGAATTACATATAGAAATCCTGCACAGTGGTCAGAAGGATTTTAAGTCATTCTTCTTGCAGGGTATTGACCAGGTCACTACGTGATGCTGGTGGAGGAAAACGTTTCCTGACTCGCTCCTCCAAAACACACTGTGTGCATTGGTGCATTGTCATCCTGAACCACTGGATGCACATGATCCTCCAGAATGGTTTGGTAGTCCTTGGCAGTGGCGCGCCCATCTAGCACAAGTATTGGGCCAAGGGAATTCCATGATATGGCAGGCCAAACCATCACTGACCCACCCCCATGCTCCACTCTGGGTATGCAACCCTCTGGATGGTACGCTTCTTTGGGACTTCTCCACATTGTATCTCACCCGGATGTGGGGAAAACAGTAAAGGTGAACTCATCAGAGAACAATACATGTTTCACATTGTCTATAGCCCAAGATTTGCACTCCTTGCACCATTGAAACCGATGTTTGGCATTGGCATGAGTGACCAAAGGTTTGGCTATAGCAGCCCGGCCATGTATATTGACCTTGCAGAGCTCCCAACGGACAGTTCTGGTGGAAACAGGAGAGTTGAGGTGCATGTTTAATTCTGCCATGATTTGGGCAGCCATGGTTTTATATTTTTTGGATAAAATCCAGGTTAGCACCTGAACATCCCTTTCAGACAGCTTCCTCTTACGTCCACAGTTAATCCTGTTGGATGGGTTTCGTCCTTCTTGGTGGTATGCTGACATCACCATGGATACTGTAGCTCTTGATACATCACAAAGACTTGCTATCTTGGTCACAGATGTCCCAGCAAGATGTGCACCAACAATTTGTCTTCTTTTGAACTCTGGTGTGTCACCCATAATGTTGTGTGCATTGCAATATTTTGAGCAAAACTGTGCTCTTACCCTGCTAATTGAACCTTCACACTCAGCTCTTACTGGTGCACTGTGCAATTAATGAAGATTGGCCACCAGGCTGGTCCAATTTAGCCATGAAACCTCCCACATTAAAATGACAAGTGTTTCAGGTTTTTTTTCTAACCCCTGTAGATTAGGTCGCAATGAATCTAAGAGATAAAATTAAATAATGTTCTTTATGTAAAATATATTTCTGTTTTGTGTGTTATATTCTTCTTCGAGATTATCTCTGCTTTTATTTCATAATAATATGAATGCAAATAATCGTCTCTTCATTTGATCTTAACATTTTTCATTTGTCTTGTTTTACCATTTAGTGCTATATTTGGGAATGCCACCCACACTCCATTGAATCTCATAAAATTATTCAGTCCTATAGTACTACAACCTATAGTCATTCCTTGCATAGTGTTGCACAGCAGCAAGATGCCTGTGTCATTCAAAGTATTAACCATCTCTAGTGTTTAATAAATCTGATACCTTTGAGTGAACATTTTTATATATAATTTATTGACCAGTGAATATACATAAGCAATCTAACAGGTTAGCTCTTTAATTGGGGTGCTTGATCAACTTTTATAAACTGTAAGAAACATCAGGTCATTAGACCAAATTTTTCTGGCAGCTTCTGAGATGCATATACGTTACCATTGTAAACCAGCCCAAAAAAACATCTATCCTCTGCAACTGGCATGTACCAACACCAATTGATAAGCATTAGTGATGAGCGATTATGACAATAATCGGCATTGGATAAATTAACGATTTTTGAATCATTGAGACGATAATCGTTATTCGATAACGATAATCGCCGATAACCATTAAAGTCTA
>WMED01018055.1:1799-12818 GCA_019650415.1 Pipa parva | reverse complement strand
GAGTTGGGTATATACATACAGAGGGACAGTGAGGTGGGTGGGTGTTTATACAGAGGGGCAATGAGTTGGGTATATACATACAGAGGGATAGTGATATGGGTGTATGTATAGATGGGCAGTAGGGTAATATAAATTATTTATTTATGCCCAATGGTTTGTAATTTATTACAGAAGAACAGTGGGAAATCTTGTGCCACTGACTCCTAGATAAAACAGAAGTTGGCTTCTGTGCCAGGTCCAGTTTTGCTGCGTTTCTAGAATATGGAGTGAGTAATCATTGTATTATAAGAGACTTAACATAACCCCCCCAGGGGGTTATTCACTAAAGTGAGAATTCGACAGTCGAATTCTCAAACAGCCTTTAGCAAATCCGCGACTGTGACAATCTCACCATTCTAAAGTTGCGACAAGCGACAAATTTCCCATAATAATGGTGCGACTGCGACAATATTCTTATAAAGACGCGACTGTCTATAGCTGGCAAATTCACACCTATACGCAACAATTTGGACTTTAGTGAACAACCCCCTCAGTATTTTATATAATAATAATAACTTTCGTGAATAAGAAGCCAACATTTCGAAAGAAGCAGGTGGGAAGCAGCTCTGTGAGGTCACAAAGCTTCAGGTTTGATTGACTTGATTGGTTATTTAGAATTCTCAAACCTTTCATTTAAATTAAATCTGTGGTTCCAAAAATGCAAAATTGTGTATAAAAACTAAGATATTTAGCTTTATATATCACACTAGTGAATTTTTCTCTATAGAAACAGTGGAGCTGGGAGGAGAGTCTGGGGGTAATTCAGCAAGGTGCGAACTGGAACACCTTTAAAGCATACGCTGATGTGCGCATGTAGGAGAGAAGCCAGCGCGTAACCATTTTTGCAAAGTGAATCGAAGCATCGCAAGGTGAGTTCGCACCTTGCTGAATTACCCCCTCTAACAAACAGATTGAAAATGGATGTGATCAAGAAAGAGAAAAACAAAAAGCGACAAACATTTCAACTTCAAAGCTAATATTTTTACTGTTATTGCACAGGAATGAGTGGCATGCCAAATCCAAATGTGAATATTCCATTTTCTGGTGCTAGGCATACTTCAAGAATAAAAGACAACTTGCTCAGACGGCATACTCTACAGGTTGTTCTCGATTCCATCTTTTCTTTCTATGCTGATTTGTATTATGTTCTCTATCGACAGTCTTTGTACCATGTAGCTAAAACACTCTACCTGCTAAACAAACCGCAAAACACACTTTGTGTACAGTTAAGAGATTGCACTCCATCTTTTATTTCAGATTAAATTCCAGGTTATAAGCAAGTCCTTTTTGAATGAAAGGCATATTAAAGACCACATGCATTTACAATTTATTTTACAGTGTGCAGAAAACACCTTTGTAGAAAGAAGCCACCAATTCAAAGCAATCAGCTCTCTGCTTCATATACAATGAACAGTGGTGGTTAGGTACAAAGTTACACACCTGCCAAAGAGATTTGTTCCAGCAGCTATGGTCATCATATGAATTAGAGGAAGTTTATTTAATGGAGTTACACTGGACATTGATATACAACTCATCTTTTATACTTGCACACCATCCAATTACTAGATTTTAGTCCTGTAAATAACTATATAACCCTTATTTAAAATGCAGAAAATACATATTTACATTGAAGTGTGGCTGTTTTGGCTGTTTGTAACTCAACTGATACATACATTTTGCAATAGTTTTAAAAACATGCCTTTGATATAGCAGCTTTCATTTCAAACTGTATGATGAACTGTGTGCAGATTAGAATGTCCAGTGCACTTGCAGCTTATTGAACAGGCATGCTGCAAGGTCCAATCAAATGTTCCTGCAAGGGGTCAGGTTACCAATATAAATTGGGATCCCTTTCAACATATTCCGACAGAAAAGTGCAACTATTATTAATTTAAACAGTCCTGCCGTTTTATCTGCACATGTATTACATTTTTTTAAAATGTTACTATGCATTTATTTTGATTATGAGAATGGGAAGTTTATTGCTCTGTTGAGAATGTGCATTGTTGCCTCTGTGATTCTGAACCAGCAAGGACTTTTTCACTCTCCCTTTCTCAGACAACATAGTTCTGGGAAGAAAAAACTATATACACAGGTTTCATATTTCTTATCTGTCCAATACAGTACTGAACAAACACAGCCTGCAATTAGATTACGGGCAGTATTTACATAGCAGCATAGTCATAAAGAGATATTTGTGTCTGAGTTGTTGACACTTGGAAACAAAAGGATAAATTATAAAGATGATCATAAACATGAGAAGTGCTATCTACCTCTACAAAGGCCATGCTATAAAAGATATATTTCCCACCAATCATCTAGCTGGATGCAGTGCTTTGTAAACCATAATCACAATGCACTGACAAGGTTTTTGTTCACACTAGTGTTTTTCATCTGTTTTGGATGATCTTGCAATAAAGCACCTTACATTATTTCTTTGGCACACAAATGTACACATTATCACAATTGTGACTTTACTGCGGAACCACCGTCAGTCTACCTGGTCTGTATCGGCAGTAACATGCACAAGCAATAAAGGAGAAGCAGTACACGGAATTCATGAAGAACCAAGTACGATCTTCAAGCTGCAAGCCCCAGGGCCAGCAGGACCCTATAGTTAAGAACAGGCTATCCTTTTAAAATAAAACCCACTGTAGGCACTAGGTATTCATTCTCTCTTTTATGTTCTATGAAGCACTGATATGTTAGTCCAGAAGAAAAAAACCCATTGATGATGTAAATGAAACCAAGCATAGAGGGCGTGCAGGTGTCTGTGCATTACTACAGGCATCATACCTCCACAATGCTTGTAATAATTATATAGAAGGGGATGTTTAACATAAAATACAGTGCAGTGTAGTTGCAACAGTGTGTTATATATTTACATTAGCGATTTTACTGCCATTGTGTAACAACTGCTGTGCGGTTTCGCCAGTGTTCCTTTTACTCTTTCAAAAATTGCAACTGCTAAAATCTCACCAAAATTGCAACAAGTATAAATGGAGATTTTGATACAATTTTTTAAGAACAATTTTCATACTTTTGAAAAGCAGCTACAGAGTTGCCAGTGCTGATATCAGTGTATCGAAAGCTAACCATGCATGTAACAATTAAAGGGTTACTAGTTATATTTAGTGGCTAGCCATCATATGCTTAGCTAAATCATTCCTTTCTGGTAGGCAGGGGGCTTACATTACAGCTGCTTGGTTATTTAAAGAAGCAAAGTGCTGCCACAGCAGGGTTTTAGGATTGCCCCTGCTTATCACTCCAGCCATGTCTATGATAAAGCTTTTGACTGTGTAAGGTGTGCTGAGGCCATCAGTACAGTTTACATAGCTACACCAGGTCAGAGATCTGACTCCTGATCTTTGTACAATGTGAAAAGGATGACTGGCAGGCAGATGTTAAACCAATTCGCTTAATGCAGCCAGATGTTAAACCAATTAGCTTACTGAAGGGTGGTTTTAGCCAATCACAGGCTGGCTGGCATTTGAACTTTTAGTCTCCCTTTTAATAATAATTTTATGTTCAAAATGATCACCCAATAAAAAGGTCTTTTGATCATTTTTTTGTTTGTTCTGATGCATTTCAATGATCATTATTTATTCAAATTGATCTGTGCAGCCACCTCTAATTCCCCACAGTAACCAATCAGAAGTTTCCTTGATAATTCAGTGAATGCTGTCATCTGATTGGTTGATATGGGTGACTAGACCTCTGGAAAGATTGGGCCCCTGATAAAGTCCAATCATTTAGCCTAGGTTCCCCTGGGCTTGGAACCATGCTTCCAGGAACAATGAACAATCATTATGCAGAGCAATCAGATATTTTAACCATATTTTTTATGTTTATGCTTAAAAAAACAAAAAATCAAAAGGCACACACACTCTCCATGCCTTTCTCGTGCCCAGAGAGATTCCTCTCAATTGCTGATTGGCTGAACAGTTCAGGGATTCTAAAAGGGCCATGGAAGAAGGGAACATGGCTTTGCTCACTCAGGGAGCGGAGGCATTCTTGTGTAGATGGTGGTAGGACAACTTTTAATTAATATAAGGAAATTCCTACAGAATGAACATGCGACATACAATGGCCAACCTATATTTTATACTTTTTCTATTACAGGATTTACATACCCCTAAAGGGGTATATGCATAATGACCCTATCACAATAAATAAATGTCAGAGAGCAGGGTCTCTAAATAGAGAGGGTAGGGTGAAAATGAGTTGGCATAGCAAAAACCAGATGCCAAACCACAAGTCTGGGATTTTCCCTGTAATAGGTACAGCTGGAAGAAGAAAACACACACACTTCTCAGGTTGATATGACCTTAACCAACAGCCCTCTACTTTTCTATTGCTGTTTAACAATAGTTACAGTCTCCCTCATTAAGCTTTACACAGCGCAGAAATTATTTACGTTATGGCTCCTTTTATTAGTATTGTGTGCTTATTACAGACACCCAGCTGTAAATAAACTATGAAATTCCAGGCAAACATGATGGGAATTTCAATTCAACCATGGTAATTGGACAAATTCGAAGAAGCAGGGTCTATATCCGGGATTACACTAAAAATTGTTTCATGTAGGGAACAGGTGTGGCGTTAAAAAGTAGTGTAATATCCTACAGAAATAGGACTGTGTAGCTGTCAGGTCCACTTAGAGAAACGTTCAATGGAAGCAAGAAGTTATTCGAGCCAATTGCTAAAAGCATACAGCTAAGATCTAGAGAAATTTCCATAATCTCCCTGCTCCCTACAACCTCAATGCCCAATTCAAGCTCAAGTTGGAAGGACCAGAGTAAGAAGAGAGTTGACAATATGGCTCCTCCATTCAGATCCCTCAAAACAAGATCTAGTAGGGTTCCAATTGGAAAAGCTGCAATACAAGCTTCCCTGCAGCATGTTGCTATATATAGAAAATGAGAATGTTTTTAGCATTAACCTAACCTGTCCTTCTTAGTTGTTAATATGGAAAGCAGGAGAAGGAGTAAAGGTGGCTCTAAAAATCTTAACAAACATGAAGCAATTTCTGTTAAAAATAGACAGAGAAGTTTAATACATCAGTGGAACCACCCACAGATTTTACAACAACACTAGGAATTTCTCTCAAATACCAGTCGGGGCCCTGGGTATTTACAGAATAACTTCCTTTCGGCTATAAAATATACTTGTACTATAAATTATTCTTATTTTTCTACTGTAAGACCGACAACATTCTAATAAAACAGATAAAAAATATATTTAAACCTTTGTGGCTTGGCAAGTATATAAACATTCATAAACAGCAGGAGAATGAAGGGAGTTTCCAATCAAATGAATATTTATGACCATAACTCTTCTGTTCTTCCAAACTTGTAGATCAGCGTGCTGTATGAAAAAAAAAAATAGAGGTGTTTAAAGGAAGAATATACTCCACATACAGTCAGAGGTCAGTTTCCATGTATATTAGCATTATAAAACAGGAAGGCACAGATTAGTGTTTGTACAGAAATAGGCCCTTCTCTCTATGGGGGGAATGTATCAAATGGGGTAAATATAAAATGCCAGTCTGGGTAAACATATTGGAGAGGCAGTTAAGGATTTATAATAAACATGTTACCAATCCAAATTTGCATCAAATATGGTGTAAATTGTGAGGATTAAGAACAACACTTTTCCTGTCCCCAAAAAAACCATTCTGTTTGCCCAAAGTGGGTTATGACAAATGATGCAAGTATATCCATTTAATACTGTTAGGCAGCGGTCGGCAAACTGCGGCTCCCGAGCCGCACGTGGCTCTTTGGCCGCGTTGTCCGGCTCCGAGCTTGAGACCCGCCCATGACCTTCAACGCGTCTTGTGATGGGACGTCAGAAGGTCATGTGACCGGGAGCGTATACGCTACTCCCCCTTTGCAGCTCCAGAAGCATTTTTCAACGGTGGAGGAGGGAGTGAAATGGCTCCCTCCTCTGCAAAGATTGCCGACCCCTGCTGTAAGAGAAAATGCGTAATAACAAGCAAAGGGGTAGAACTAAAGCAGGGAACCAGTGGAAACAGCCCCTTTAAACAAAAAGTCACTTCCTCTATTCTACTTTCTGCAAAGAGTTTAATACAGTTTTATTTATGTATATAAAAACATAAATAACATTCAGTGCAGTGCTGACTATTAAAGGGGCACTATAGTGCTGATATAACTGCACAAACACATATAAAACTCCTTTATACTAAGTCAGTTGCTGACACAAATAGTTAAAAAAAGTTTAGGGAAGAAATAATACTTGCAGTTTGTTTCCTTTAATTAGTTTAAGCAGTGTGCTGACCTTTTGATCGCATAAATTAACTTGGAATGCAGGAGGTTACAGAGGGAAAGCTAACTTGTGCACATGTGCCAAGTAGTAAGTAGGGCAAAAATGTCCTGGGGAGGGAACCTTTTCATGGAAAACTGGCCAGTACACGTCACATATACATTTCCTGGTGCAGGAGTTTATCAGTGCTGCTTACTCAATCATTCTGTGTCACATGAAACAACTAAATTTAACATCAAACAAAGAGATTTGTAACAGCGCTACAATAAATAAATACAGAACTTAAAATGTATATAGTCCACAGTGCTGATAATAAATTGTTGTGCTGCTTCTTCTGTGATTTCAACAGTGTATGCCTTTAACACTGTGCATTAGTAAACTCAATTAAAACAACCTGTGAAAAAAATGCACAAATCGCACTAATAGTGCATTAAAACGTGAAATAATATTAAGGACAGTTCCCAGAACTGTGTAAAAGCCTGTAAAATCAGCCGCGGTTAGGTTTTTACACAACTATACTACTGCAATTTCTGGGTTCCTGAGGAAGCTGCTGACATAAAAGCGGTGAAACGCGTAGAACTGATACAGTACAGCTGGACTTTCTGCATCATTTGATTTTTATGTGCGCATTATACAAAGCACTTTTCTGAGTATAATGGATACTTGCTTTTTAAGAAATAAATTATGTTAAAGATATGACACTATTGAAGCATTTCTTCTTTCCTCTGAGTGAAATCCTCACGTTTTCCCTCGTGTGAAATTTCGGATAACATATCATATGTATGAATATAAAGTGATTTGAAGTTTTCTCTTGGGAGTTCTGATAATTATATACAAAACCTGTTTATTACCTTGTTCTGGTAAGCAGATCATGGTGTCGGTTTTGAGGATTTTCCACGAGCACATTGGATTCGTTTGCAGTGCTTTTTGTTTTTATTCCACAAACATTTCACGTTTAATTAGTTGAGATATATTGTATGGTTTCTGGGAACTGTCCTTAATAGATATTAATTTACTTTGAATGCACTATTAGTGCAATTTGTAAGTTTTTTTCACTGGTTGTTTTTACTGAATTCGCATGAAACAACTACTGGGGAGAAATATTTCTCACTAAGGTATAGTACTGCATATGTAAAGATGTAATCTGACTATAGTTCCCCTTTAATATCAAGAATAAACTCTGCATAGCAATAAGATGTGGTTTACCAACTTTACTAAATATCCTCTGATAATGCAAAAGCAGAAAGGTAGGTAGATTTCACTGTAAACACTCTATGTGCAACCATATTGTTACAAGAATATATACACACACACACAAAGTCTCCCCTCAACATACCTGAAAAAAATTAAAGCATTTTGGAAAAACACTGCTAAGCCTGGATAAACATTTACTCCTGCAAGAGAAAAAAAAAATTCAGCGGAGTACATAAATATGCACATTTCCCACATTCAAGTTCCTACTAATGACTACATGATCATATGCTAAGGAAACTCCACTCAATAAACTAAAGTCATAATTCACCTGGCTGCCCATCTTATCTACTGAGTCAGGAACATGACCTTTCCCAGTTCCACTGTTTTCTATGGAGCTTTAAATAATACATATTCAGGAAGTGTTCTCTAAAGTCCAATTATTAAAGCTAGACAAGCTAAATATCAAAATACACACTATTTCTGGAAGCACAGATTGAATGTATAGTGACCCTAAAAGCAACTGAGGCTTTCCTTTTTTGGCATTACTGTTCTTTAAACACATGGGTTATTCATCTGCCTACATCTACAAACTGCCAATAAAACATCCCCATTCACTTCAATTGTAAAGGCAAATAGACAGCTCTTTAGACATATGTGCTTTACAAATCAAAACAGATTCACTTACAGACATGTACTTCTTCACATAAAAGCAGGAGGAAACAAGAGTTCCTCTTATTATACATTATAGTTTCCTGTTATGGAAAGACCCAACAAGTTGTAGATTTGTATTTAATGATTATTTTTTCATTTTGACACTGATTAACACATCACACTCACAGTTACAAAAGAATATGTATTACTAAACCTACAACAGCATTAGGTTCTGCGTTAAGAGATCTCTTTAGTCTCAGGCTGGCTAGCGTGTTAAACACTAGTCAGCCTGTGCTTAGCTAAATGACCCCTTTGTAACAGGAAGGCGTCTTACCCATCAGCCCTGAAGCAGAGTCCTTCATTTCTCCAAGAAATACAGTGCCAGCACTCTAGGGGGCTGCTGTATTATAGGGGTCCTGCACTCTAAAGTGCTGAAGTGCTTTACTTCTCTGTGAAACGGAAGACCTGACTGCCAAATGGTAAGCCTATTACCTTACCAAAAGGAATTATTTAGCACAGGCTGGATGGCATTTAGCATATAAGCCAGCCTGAAGCTTCAAGGGGCTGTGCTATCCCATATGTGTGGGACAACAACTGGCACATGTTTAAAGTGGGGTCCCCAGCTGCTCATCTGCGGGCACTTGGTACCACATGGTGGTGATGCATGCACAGGAAGAGAGTCACCATCATGTGGTCAGCAACACATGTTGCCCCGCCCCCACCCTCCTGGTCTATCAAACCTTTGCTTGGAGCGGAACTGGTCCCTGCTCCAGCAAAGGTTGCAGACCTCTGGTTTAGAGGATCTCTTGAAAAAAATAATAAATTAATAAGAAACAACTTTTTCTAGGGTCTGAGGTCTAGTAACAAATACAAACCAGGCAAAAGAACATTCTATCTCCCATGAGCCCAGAGTGGCTTGACAAAATGTGGGAATTCAAGCAGATGTAACATTTCAAAGCCCTTCAGAAGTCAACAGTAAAACATCACTTTCTGAACAGTCAAATATTAAAGTTACTGTTAAAGGGGCCTCCAAAAGCTAGGGCTTGAGGTGACTGCCTTGTTAGCCTATAAGGGACAAGTCATTCTGGAATTTGCCATTGATACATACTACTGGGAATGTTTTATATTTTCCATTATTCCTGCACATGCCAGGATATATGCTAGCTCCCTACAGCAAGTGTCTCTTATTGTCACTTTAGACATTTCGGCAACTTATAAAATGACTATTCTGGTCCAGGGTAGCAAGTCATGGGGAGAGGTGTTCAAGGATCTCAGTCATGAGTAATGCTGCTGGGTTAATTTAGCATTTTATATTGTTGGAACTTCACAACAACGTCATCTAGCTCATTAGCGAGAGCTTACCTGTCTGATTTCAGAATAGTGCTAAGCTTATTTTCCGCTGTAAACGTCTTGAATTAACTTTAAGGCTGACATTTTGTTTTTAACAATTAAAACCTGCCAATGCACACTGCTAATTAACTGACACAAGCAATACAAAAGCTTACTCCTCTATAATGATTAGGATATGCACTCACCTTGTGTGACATAAGCCCCAAAAAGGATCCACATGGAAGCAATAAGTGATCCGAACATTAGCATAAAGCCAATGAAAAGCCATATGCGAGCCCCTAAAAGGCAGCAAATAATGTCTTTTTACATACAGTATGTTCAAACAGTACTCATTATATATATTTTTTTTTTTTGAGTAAAAAAAGATGTGTGAACCAACACGACCACTCCATCCTACCGTATATATATTATATATATTTGATTTTTACTGAGCAGCCATGTTGCACATACTCATTAGGGATCATAAAATGTGTTTCCCCAAAAGAGGTCCAATCCTGCCAGTTTGACCAAGTGGACTGCTTACGGACTTGCTTCTAGAGTAGGGATGGTGAACCTATGGCACGTGTGCCAGAGAGGGCACACAGAGCCTTCTATGTTGGCACACAAGCCGTGGCCAAACCCTGCCTTCAGCACAGGCCGCGGACCCGATCTGACAGTTTTCAGGCCAATTCCATGGCCTGCACTGAAGAAGCGTACACGAGCAGGGGAGTTCTACGCCCCTGACGCACGTGCGCTCCTCCCCCAGCGCTGGCGTGATGACGTCACTCACCAGCGCAGGCACTTCGGGGGACGCGCTCGTGGGTGACATGTGGGTGGCACTCCGTACCAAAAAGGTTCGCCACCCCTGTTCTAGAGCAATAGAACCTACACCTTCACTTCCTGGTTACTGTGCCCTGCTTCCTGTGTTAATAGTTGTAATGGCCAAGCCTAGCAGCTGAAACAGATATAGCAGGGTAATTCACCAAAGGGGCAATATTTCTAGAGAACTTGTAACACACAGCAACCAATCAGCTGTTAGTATCCTCTTGTATAGGGAAAGTAGAGTTCTGAAAGACAAATTCTGATTGGTTAGTATGGGTTAGTAAACCTCTAAATGACTTCTCCTGTTGATGAATAAGCCCCATAAGTTTATAAAAGTTATACTTCAAAAGCAATCTACATATGCTTTAGGTGAAGCTAGTTGTTAGTATATTTGTTTTAGCTTTCTTATGTTGTTGGTATGTATTGAAAATATGCTGGCTACTTCATTTTAACTCAGCTTGGCATTACATTTACAAATTCAATTAAGCAAGCAGAGAATTCTAAAAATTCCGAAGATTATTAAACAGCACAATATTTCTGCACGTTACAGGTAGATTCAACCAGATACAACAGATCTTTTTTTTTTTTTTTACTTCAGATGATTAAAATGGCTGTCAACCAAAGCAGGAAATAAATACCTTGGAAATAACCCTCCAACAGGTTATAAAATTATTAAAACAAACAAAAAACAAAAAAAAAAAA
>WMED01018054.1:0-12819 GCA_019650415.1 Pipa parva | reverse complement strand
TTAGTAATTATGACTATGGGGGTAATTCACCAAAGAGTGAATTTACCCTCCGATCGTTCGCATCAGCACGCATACTCTGTTATGCGCTCGCTGATGTCCTGCACGCTGACTTCAGCGAACGCTTTAAAGGGATTTCAGTCTCGCAAGGTGACTCAAGTGGAGCCTTGCCGAGACTGGATTCCTTTTAAAGCGTTCACTGGAGGGTATTGTGGAGTCACTGGGGTGTGTGGGAGTATTCTGGGGGGGAGGATTGGGGATTATTTTAATGTTTTACAGTGGTGGTCGGGGGGGCGCCCAAGGGGTGGTTCGCCCAGGGTGCAAATCTAGCCAGGACCGGCCCTGACTGGTACTATGGTTCACTGAAAATAAGACCTGGCACGTCTTTAGGAGAAAAAAATATGATAATACCCTGTCTTATTTTCAGGGAAACACGGTACATGACAACCTTTGTAGCAATTTAGCTTCACCCCCAACTGAGGAAGTTGATATCCTGGGCACTGGCTTCTACAGAGCATGTGTGAAAACCAGCACAGAGCATATGTCTCATTGATATTCACAGTTTAATGTACCATGTTACATTCCCCAACCAGTGAGAGCCAGGACTCATTGGGATATTAATGAGGATCCAATATGGCAGCCATGAAATCCTAGCGCTAGAATTTCTATAAGATAACACTTCAGCCCATAGGTACTGATTTGCTGCTTCATAATATATCAGTCTATGTTGGCAGACACTGTACTTTCTGCATATCGATTATGGTACATTACTACTTTATGAATGGTGAAAATGTAATTATTTTTCTCTATTTTTATATTTGTATACTTATGGAGTACCGTAACAGCAACATATTATCCACAACTCCTAAACAACTCAGAGGATTATGTGAGTTGCAGTTCACTATAGACAGATGGCTGTGAGTTTGAAATCCTTGTGCTTATGGAATTTCAGTTATGAACACAGTAAGACATACTCATTGGGAATTTAAGACCCTGGGGGTTATTCACTAAGGGGCGAATTCGACTGTCGAATTCTCAAACAGCGGATTTCCATAGCAAATCCACGACAATTTCCCCATTGTAAAGTCATGACAATTTTTTAAAGTTAAGATTGCGACAATTTTCCCATAATAAAGTCGCGACTGCGACAATATTTATCTAGTGAATTCGGACTTTAGTGAATAACCCCCTCCCCCGTGTCCATTCTCCAAAATTAGGCAGGGCTGAAAATAATTTATAATAGCGTTCATAATAAAGCAACTTTCTGGACATTAAATCTCGACAATTTTTGTCTGATTTTTGTTTTGCTTTCTGTTTCCCCCTTGCTTATTGTAAATCCATTTAAACCTAGTCCTAAAAACAGGTAAGGTGGCATGAAGCCTTAACAGTTGTTTTTGTTAACCATTGCTTGTCTCCATTCCATTAGTTTGTATTGTGCAGTGCTTTGTGAGTTGTTTTATGTTAATTATCTTTTTAAGAAAGCTTCCCGTGTTTAGGAACCCCCATGCATTGGCCAAGAGTGTTTTAAAAGGGAAATTTTACCATTTTAAAGACACATTTCATTATTTTAATTTGGTTAGGAAGTGCTCCATTGTCAAGCAATTACATATTTTTACAATACTACTCCTTTAAATAAGTTTATTAGTCATCTGTACTCCAGATTGCAACCCAGTACTGCCACCAGCAAAACGGAGATGCTTCTATTAAAAATGTAAATGAAGCATCTCACAGACAAAGCAAACTTTTACATTTTAATAAGTTTTAATATGTATGTGTAATTTTATTTATAAAGCGCCACAAATTTACACAGCACTGTAAAATTCAGCAGTACAAATGTAAGAGAGACTTGGGAAGAGTGCATTACACATTACAAGTGAGTAACTTACAAGCATAGAATTACTTTTAAGTTCAGGTTGTGATTGACACAAAAGGATGGAGGTCCCCGATCCATAGAGCTTACAATCTAAGTGGGAGGTAGCCATTTAATACATCCTTTATTTATTAAAAAAAATGGCGTAAAACAAGTTTCTGAAATGTTTGGACTTTGAAATAAATAGCTAAACATGCTGTACATGCTAATGACTTCTGAAACGGAACAATGTAAGGTTTCTAATTATTATGTGAGATTGCTTTTTTCTAGTTAAAAGCATAGTAACCCCAAAGAATGAAAACACCCACATGCATTTATAATTATTACACATTCTTATAATATAGAAGATATATAATTTGTAAAATATTACATTGGAAGTTGGCATAGAAATGAACTTGTGGACATTAGCAGTAATATAGATTACTAAGATTTTATTTCTGTCACTTTTTTTATCACTTCCTTCAAGATAGGTTTTAAAGGGATTGTTCATGTTGGAGTTAAAGGAACAATAACACCAAAATTTGAAGATGCCTCAAATACATTTATAGTTACTATATATTCAATCTGTACTTCTAAAAATTTTACATTGTGTTTATAAAGTAAGATAATTAGCTTTTTATCATTAAAAACTGGGCTTTAGTGCTCACTTCCTGCATATGCTTTATGTAAAGCACCATAGAAAACATGTCTCCTCTGATGGGCTCCAGTGTTTGCGGACCAGTACAGTGCACCTCGGGGCCTGAGCAGACTCACTTAGCAGCAGGAATCTTCTCCTGCCTCGCCCTTTTGAGTGATGTCACATGATGTGGGCAGGCGAGGAATGGGCCTCTGTTGGGCCGTGCTCACCCAGTCTGACCCTGAGCACATGAATTTAACTTCAGACTTAACATTTTTACAAGTGCTGTATTTGAAAAACTGCCATGCCAATCCAAATGGGAATTTTATTTTATTTGGTGTTACTGGCCCTTTTAATAGTTGAATGTTTTATGTAGTAGCATTCTAAGATTGTTTGCATTTTGTCTCTGTTTTTATATGTTTTGGGGTTCCTGGATTATTTTATTTTGCTTTATTTAGTTATTGACCCCTAACAACTAGAAACGAGAAGGAAAATAATTAAAAAAAGAAAATCACAAAAAAAGCTGACTATTAACTCTTAGAATACAGCATTAGAAAACAGTTAAAAAATTACTTCCAAGGTGAATATTCCCTTTAAAATAATTTTTGGCTGGTCAGACCACTGATCCAAAAATAAAGTTCCTAAACCATATGAAAATGTAAGGAGGAAATAAACACACAAGCAACAAATAAATTACAATATACAGTAATACTACAATGCCAGTACAAAAACTGCATACAAAATTCTACACAATTGTATAAAAAGCCAAATCTGCTCCTTGCTTATCTTAGAGTGGGAACGCTAAACAAAATCTTGCATTTGTCGCCCATTTCTAAAATTCCCCCCCCCCCCCATCAGCCTCTACTTGCATATAGTGTTAGGGGTCTGAATCTTTGAAGGTAACATTTTTACAAATACTATGTATCAATAACTGCCTACATAGTTACTGGATCTTTATAGGCTTACTTCACAATGTTACATGGGGGAACAGCACTGTCCTGCTACTAGTTTCTGATTGGCTCTGTACCTTTGACACCATTAGTGATGTCACTGGTGCACCGCCCACTTCCCCCTGATTGACTGTGCACCAGTGATGCCAATCACAGGGGCCACCCATCAGGTACAGGCTAGAGCAGTGGTTCTCAACCTTTTTATTGCCGTGACCCTTTAGTATAATTCCCCGTGATTTGGCGACCCCCATTTATTAATTATTATTGGGCAACCCCATTTAATTCTTATATTTCCAATGGTCTTAGGTGACCCCAGGCAAATCATCATTCGACTCCAAATGGGGTCATGACCCACAGGTTGAGAACCGCTGGGCTAGAGGGAGGTAAGGGGGTCTGGAACATAGAGAGAGTGACCTAGGACTGAATGACAGGACAGACATGTGAAATCTGGGACAGTTGGGAGGTATTTTATTTTATTTATTTTTTTAGGACTAGTCCATTTATTTAAATGTGTTATGTAAAACACATAAAGCTTGTATTACAAAAGCCAATAATCATTAAAGAAATAGTCAGTATTAATGAATGCACCTTTGGGATCAGTGTTTGTTTTTAGAGATTCTCACTTCCTGGTTCTCTTTAAAGATGCACATTTCATTTATTACTTAATAAACTCCAGTGTTTAGCATTTCAGTAGATTCTATTTTATCTAACTGCATGTCCTTGTTGGGTAATTAAGATAATCTTTGGAATCAATATATCTCAATTAACCAGCTTTGTGTTCCCCATAATTGAGAGGCCATGGTAAAAGGGGGGGGGGGGGGGGGGGCTTTTCTTCCTTGTACATTATTTAGCATGGACTTTTACAAATTATGTATCTTCCAGGGTTCGATTTATTACAAGTACTATTTTTTTTTCTGGTATAAATATTAAATAAAGGGCATCAGTATCATTGACCCTAATGCTTTTCTAAAGCTTCAGCGTTTTGATGCACATTTTCATGGTTTTTCTCAAGGTTTCAATGATTTCATTATTTCTCTTTGACGCTGTTTCAGTCTGAACTCATCTCATCTCTGTGACGTTCAGAATTATTTCATTCATATATTGCTTGCCCTGGAAGCTGCATTCATTGTGTCATTATTATTATTTTTTTTTTTTTGTTTTATTCATCTCATTGTCATCCGCGTGTACTGCGGTAAATTGTAAATACAACAGCCTTCGCTCCTTCAGTTCGGATAGGTCTTACACGCTGAATCGCAGTTCTTTTGCTCGGGACAGTATGATGATCGAGGAACTTCTTGCACCATCTAAAGATCAGGTGAGTACATTTTTATCCTTTTTTCTTCTTCTTCTTTTTCTTTTTTTTTTTTAATTCCACAAATGGTTTTTTCACTCCTAGCTCTAACTGTTGCTAAATGTAAATGTTGATTGATTTTGGAATTTACATATCTTTCTTGATCTTATGATTACACAAAGTGTAAATTAACTTAAAAAAAAAAAAAAAAAAATTGTAGATAAGTAGAATATCAAGCTATACAAAAGGGAGAAATATATATATATATATATATATATATATATATATATATATATATATATATATATATATATATATATATATATATATATATAGATATATATATCTATATATATATATATATCTATATCATGAGAGTGATAAAGGCTCCATTGTGAGGCTTTAAATGTTGATAGTCATTAAATAAATGTTTATTATTTTTAGAGGGAGACCTTCTGCAATAGTTTGTGTGAATGAGAATTTACAATGGGCATAATATTTGTTCACATGTAGCCTGAATTACCATGTTACTTTAAAGATTACTTTTTGGGTTATTCACAGATTTAGGAACTGGAGGTTATCTATAGATTACAAGGAAAAGGGTAAGGCTAGGTTCACACTAGCGTATGATGCGCAGTGGATCATACACTAGTGTGAAAAAAAAAATACGCTTCAGCATATTTTTCTATTGTACTTGCCAGCGACAGTGTGAATGCTCGTCATACTTTAGTGTGTCCAGACCTAGGTAAGTACATAGACTTTCATTGAGCCATATTTTTTTTTCACACTAGCGTATGATACGCTGCGCGTTATACACTAGTGTGAACTCAGCCTTAGCTATAAACGACCCCCTCCTTTCAATCATCTAAGTAAATCCGATGCTGGGCAATAGTGAGATATGGCAAGATTATTATAATGGGAACCTAGAAATATAAACTAATAAGGCTTTATTATTAAAAGAAGAAAAATTGTTTCGTGCCTCAAAACAATACATTGTTTTTAGTAGGATCTCATTTCATTTAGTTTGCTTTTGCAAAAGTTATATGATGATTTTCCTGTTCCTTCTAAACAAACACATCAGTTCTGTATTGCTTTATGACAGAGGAACAAGTTATCATTATAAGAGAAAGAGTTCAGCCCATATACCCCACAGTTATCTGAAACTTTATTTTTATCACTGCAGCCTGGATGACTGAACCTGTTCAAGGATGTTATATCAACAAGTGCAAAGATTGCCCAGGTCTAGTAACAACAACCAATTAGATAATTGCTTTCATTTTTCAAGCTTGAACAGACTAGTGATTGCTAATTGCTGATTGGTTTATAGACCTCTAAAATCATTGCCCCTGTAGGTATAATTTACTTTGCTTTTTCAAATATATTTCAGAGTATGTCTGGAAAGGTCACTATGCGTCTATTTTCAAACCACACAGGACTATGGCTAACATCCCCCCAACGAAAACATGGTCACATGACCAAAAGCTGATTTGAGCCGGGTCAGCAACCTGACTGATAATTGGCCTTATAGGCAACAGAAACTTATCAGTGGTAATTAAAGCTATACCTATAAATGTCCATTACCACACATGGCATTAGATGTATCTGCACAGTGTTTTTAAAATGATCTAATTTTCTATCCATAGACTCAACTAAAATGGTATCATTTGGTGGCCAAATGAAAGAATGCTTTCCTGTGTAATAAACAAATTTTATTTCAGGCAAAAGACTGGTGTGGTTTTACTAAGTAGAATTTTTTCTCTCTCCTTCTAAATGCTTAATTAGATAGTGTAATGTCCCTTTAATGAGGTATAATGACGTTAGTGGTAAATAAGTTGTTTGGTAATTATTTCTATAGTTGAGTAAGCACTGTTGTTTAAAGGCTGTTTACATTAGACCTTCCTGTGCAAAATGTACAGATATATCATTATGTGTACTAACTGACCTTTTGAAGATTAGTCACAGTTTAATCATATTCCACAAACACTCTCTAGCTGTTCCTACCAGGCTCTTGGCCAAACAGAAGGAAAAGAAACAGTAATACAGTATGTACATAGAACTTCTAAACCCCCTCCCCATAATAATATGTTATTAATTATATTAACCACACAGGCTAAACTCTGGTGTCCTTGCTAATGTGTTGGAGTTGAAAATTAACATTTAATAAATGCATATTGCAGGATTTACTGACAATGCGTGCATCATTAAATTCTACTTCAAATTCAATTGGAAGTTAATTTACTTGACCTGGTGCCATTGCAATTTGTTATAAATTATAATAAAGGATGTGTAAGAACCGAATGTATTTGCGCTGGTTTGAGAAAGTAAACTGGAAATGCGTTCTATATTTAGACCAGTGATACAAAGGGGCTTAATTATCAAATGACATGTGCGGCACTACATCAGAAAAAAATGAATCCTTTCCCCTCCAACCTGTAGCACCTCCTTTTGCATCTACTAAGGGTCCAAAGAAAGAAATACACAACAGGATCGGGAGGGTGCGGGTTTTGGGGGCAGTGGCAGAGCAGACCGGCCAGTCCCCCTAAAAGTATGGCCAGCAGATCTGACTCTTAGGATAGGTTCACACTACCATATGATGCACAGCGTATTTTTCTATAGTACTTGCCAACTACAGTGTAAATGCTCCCTCGCCATTAACGGCTCTTGCTATGTGGTGGCATTTTGTGTGAGGCTTATTATACGCTGGCCAAAATGTGACACCCAGAGTTCCTGACGCTGCGTATGCGCATCATACGCTAGTGTGTCTGGAACTAGGTAAGTACATAGGTTTTCATAGAGCCTTTTTTTTTTTCACACTAGGGTATGATGTGCTGCGCATCATGCGCTAGTGTGAACCTAGACTTAATGTGATGTTATAGCTCTGCACGCAATATGGTGAAAAGTTCTCTATTTATTTTAGTGGAATAACAAATAAGGGTTTTTGTTTCTCTAAGGGGCTGATGGACTAAAGGGTGAATTCACTTGTTGAATTAACCTCATTACAGTTCAAGTCCCATTGCCAAAATAGTCGTGAATTCACTTCTTATTGACTAAGTGACAAATAGACTTGTCAAACAAGTAGACAGCAGCAATCGCCGTTGGATGCATAGTGTGGCAAAGTCAGTCAAATAGAAGTAGGATGCATAGTCATATGAATTGATGTGAAGTGCAGTGATGTCATCCTCACTATATCCCACTAACTGTTTTTTAGTGAATAATACATCTCTTTCTAAGTGACCTTGTCCCTAGTTCATGTTTGGTAGTAGCCTAATTTAGTTGCCATCATTTTGAGTAAATAGCCACCTTATGCCACTCCGGAACCCTACCATCAGCCCCCCCAATATGCCACTCTGTTGTGGCAAAGTCAAACAGGTGAATTCAGAGCAGTACACCTAGTCGCATTCGCCCCTTCGACACACTCCAGTACTTAGTCAATAGTAGAAATACCTGTGCACGTGCATGCAAAAGTGCTCCATAAGAAGGCGACTATTTTTGTTGCCAAAATTGCTTTCATATTTGCCACATCACAGTTTGCTCAATAAGCCAACATGGGAAAGTGGAGATCAAATGCGAATTCAGAGATATACATGACTATTCGGCCTTTAGTCAATAAGGTCCTAAAGTGTTCGTAAAGTCTGCTCCATCCATTATAAACAGGTGTACACAAGAGTTACAACCAGCAGCCTGCCCCCCACAGCAAAGCCATCTTTTTGCCTTAAATCAGCAATCTGTCTATCAAGACTTTTTAATTGGTTTTATAGGTTTTTCTCTTGTGTACCCATCAATTATATGTGGAATAAAGCTAATAAGTGTGTGAAAATCTTGGAGGGTGGTGTGTTTTAATTGTCTACTCTTTATTACACCACTTAGTTAATAATTATACTAATTAATAAGTGTTCATATCCTTCTTTGTGTATCTATTAGTCTATCAAGGAGGGTTCTTATTTTTGGAATACCTCTATCAAAGCATATTTTAATTAGTCCAAAATGAATGTTTAACATTGTATATATTTTTGCTGGGCTGGTCTGAAAACCTTTTTAGTTTAAAAAAAATCAATTTTAGTTAGTTTTGGTATTTCCATGGGGATTACATGTTGGTAACTCACCTGTAGAACAGGATTAAATAAAACCACTGCCCTGTCACCTTGTATAACAAAGGAATAAACAAGAATAGCACTACTAAGCATTTAATATACAAATGCCACTGGATATTTTTTTTTAACGCAATAACTATGTGATGAAAATATTCTTAATTGTGTGTAAAAAATCACCTGTTTGTCAACAGACATGGAGGCATCTGTCATGCAGCTAAATAATATATATTATTAAATCCTGTAGAGGTTGTTGGCACAAATATACAGTACTATGAATACACCTGAACTAATAGGTCATTGGAACCCATTCAAGTAGGATTAGCTGTAGAATATGAGTCCATAAATCAAGGACAATAAAGTGTCCATTGTAAATATATTATCTACAAAAGGTTTTAGTTTAGCGGAAATTTTAAAAATGGAAGTTGAATTTTATTTGTTTATGAAATGTGAAATCTACAAGCCAAGTGATGTTCAAGTCTAAAATTTCCACTCCAGGGGAACTGATGAACTCAACCTAAGCCAGACTCTGTGGCACATGGCACATGGCACAGAAACACAATACAAAGAAGCTGAAATTGGCAAACAGGGTGTTTTTTCATCCATTTCTGTTGTCAGTATCTATAAATCTGCACACTCATTCATTATTTACTTAATAATTCATGAATTCAGGAATAAATGATGTACAAGCAATATCATTTCACTTAAATGCTGCGGCTAATCAACTACAATAAAAAAATTTTTTAAAAAAGGAAGGAATTCACAGAAATGACCTCTTTGACCTTGGCTAGTTGTCCTGACCTTGATACAAGCCATTTATGGACAGAAGCCAAAATGTCTCCTGAGAGTCTCTTCCCCCCCTCTGCGTATAGGTTTAGAAATCCCTGTGTATCATGTTTTATCATAGACTGCGTTATACCAAATTGCTGGCTTCTCTCTTGTCTGTTAACAGGGAAAAGACAATCCAATAATGGAAAAACAGATTCACTCTACTATATCCTGTATAAGTTTTTATACTGTAATATTTATCCCAAGGCAAACTGTTTTCAAATATATTGTGTATATATAAATGTTCTAATCTAGTTTGTCTGCTATTAACTATTGAATTTCAAGGGGCATGCTTAATACAGTAAATAAACCTTGCTACTGTTACAATACACTCCTTGTAATTATTGTATGTCTTAAAAGATAACAAACACAGACACTTGCTTCTATTTTAAATAACAGACTGCAACATTTATAACTTTTCTTAAATGTAACTGTCTGGGATTTGCCAAGGAATAGCTAATGGCAGAATAATTATAGCTTGGAAGGTAAATAAAAAAACAAACCAGACAAAAATAACAATATATTAGAAAAAAAAAAAAAGGTTTGGTTTACTCTGAATACTGGAAACTGAAAAACTCTGAGCCTTTTTTCTTTTGCCGGTAGCAGACTTCATAGCTGACTGTCTATAGTAATATATATTTGCTTTCTGCTCAGTTAACATGGAACAGTTACAATTTGCACTTTTTTAACCACCTTTCTCTATACTGTACTGGTTTCCATCTTAACTGTATTCATACCGGCCTATGTTTCAGCACCTCTCCTTGACAAGAGAATTTGATTCGGACTCTCTCCGTCACTATAGCTGGGCTGCTGATACTTTGGACAATGTGAATCTTGTCTCCAGCCCAGTGCATTCTGGGTGAGTATATCATGTAATACAAACACACTTTTTAATATGTTTTTATATAATTTTTATTCATTTAATATTGTGAAGCAATAACTTTTATATTCCCAGATTAAACTAGATTTATTTTTTTCATGCTATGCTATTCTTAATTGCTAATCCAACAGCCTGAAATAATTTGGATGCGTACAGACCTCTAACTAGAGAAAGGCTTTGGTTCTTGCAGAATAAAGTAGTGTAAGGTCACATGCATGTAAGCAAAGTAAAATATTGTTGGGTCTTGCGCAAATGTATTGAGGACCATGCTCTTACTCTGGGGACAATACTGCAGCCAATGCTGTCCCTTTATAAGAGAGTAAAGGTTATTTTTGACCCTTACTTCTAGCATGGATCAAATACATTTGGCACACATACTCTGTGGGAAGGAGAGAGCAACCATGGATGTGGAGATGAATCCTCAATAAAACTCCTAACACTTCTAGAAAAGACCAAGCCTCACACTAAATATGATCCAAGGCCAAAGCTAGGATATCTGTCACACACAGTATGCTTATGGGATGGCAGTCATCTTGTCTATAGCCAGAGACATATGCAGTGCTCGACTTGCCCAGCAGGACACAGGGAAAATTCCAGGTTGTGTCAGGCCTCAGTGGACCCTCCTGGAATTCCAAATGACATTATAATGCTATATTTTTCAGGGTAGTGTAAAGCAGGTAAAATTTGTATAGACAAAAAAGGAATATACAAGTAAATCATAGGGACTGAAGAACAAAATCTTTTGCTTAGTGGCCCTTAAATTATTTGTTTCCAGTTGGGCTCCTGGTCCCTTGTTTCCTAGTAGGCCCCTGGCCAGCACTTCAGTCCAAAACTGGGTTCATATATGTACCATAGAGGCAGAGTAGGGATACAACTGAAAACAGGCAATTTTCTCCATATTTAATGTGTGGGGAGGGGGTCAAGTATGGATTTTATTTTTTAGGGTCCATTGTTGTATATGTACACCACTGTCTGCAGTAAATGTTTCCTTTTGTCAGTACAACTGATACAAGATTTTGCGGATTCTTTCATTTATCACAGTATTTTATGTTGTGTCCAATATTAATTGGCTTCCCAATTCTTCACTGATTTATTTCAGGTCTCTTGAATTGTCTGTTTGTCTCATTTTTTCATTAGTTTCATATGAATGTTCTTTTTGCTCTTTTTGTATTATTTTGCAGCTATTTCTCTCCACTACCACAATATGATGCAAGGTGAAAATGCTGATTTGTGTGTGAAAGTTCTGCCTGTTGTATTAATAATATTAACACTGGTTTTTATTCATAGTCCAGCACTGAATAATAAGTTCAGACTTGGCTTTGCTCCTCCAACAGCAGGAGACACGTTCCAGTTCGTCTTGCCCAACATCTACCATAATCCTAGCTAGGGCTGCATGGACATATATTAACCATAGAATACTGCCTAACTGGTCTTGTTTTGTGCTTTATGTGCCTGTATAACAGTAGTGTTTTCGTTTGCCTATACATACATGTCGATGTATTAGAAACCTTTTTGGACGTGTGTCTTTGCTGCTGTGGAATAAATATTCTACATTCACCTCTTCTGACATTTGATTTTTGTCAGTTTCATTTTTTTTCTGTCGAATGGTGGCGTAAGGAGATGTTAAGTAAAATAGTGGTGGATCAGGTTTTATTTAGAATACACCTTTTAATACATATTGTGGAGCTTATTAACTCATGTAGGTGCAGCAATCCAAACAAACCAATGCCTTGACCAGCAAACAATATAGGCTAATACACTAACTGGTGGCAATTCCTTATTGGTTGCTATGGTTTGAAAATAAGATTCTTAGTGTACTTCCTCTTCCACTAAGTCATCTATCATATTCAGCATTGTATTGTAGATCCCATACAGTGGGGAAAAAAAGTATTTAGTCAGTCACCAATAGTGCAAGTTCCACCACTTAAAAAGATGAGAGAGGCCTGTAATTGACACCATATGTAGACCTCAACTATGAGAGACAAAATGAGAAAACAAATCCAGAAAATCACATTGTCTGATTTTGTAAGAATTTATTTGCAAATTATGGTGGAAAATAAGTATTTGGTCACCTACAAACAATCAAGATTTCTGGCTCTCACAGACCTGTAACTTCTTCTTTAAGAGTCTCCTCTTTCCTCCTCTCATTACCTGTAGTAATGGCACAGGGGTTAGATCTAGGGCAGATCTGGGGCCGAGGGGGCACATTTGGGGCTCTGAGGACAGATTCTGGGGCTGAGGAGGCAGATTCTGGGGCTGTTGGGGCAGATCTGTCACTGGGGGGGCAACTCTGGGCTGA
>WMED01018053.1:2020-12819 GCA_019650415.1 Pipa parva | reverse complement strand
ACATGCAAAACAACAGGAAATGAGGAAGGGGGCAAACACTTTTTCACACCACTGTATATGCAGCACTTTGGGTTGGGCAGTTGTGTGTAAGTGAGAATGATGTCACGTTAAGTTTATTTTGTGTGTTTGTATAAATATATTATTTTCATTAAGGTATGTAATACTGTTAAGAAATGTAATGAAGAAAAAGGTATGTACAGTTTATAAGTATTATTTTTTGTATATTTGCAGCCTCAGTTTACCTCAGGGAAGACATGAAAAGAAAAATACAACCCAGGTTCAAGAGATAAAGACTGAAAACATGCAGTGGGAGGTGGATTCCCCCATTGTGTGTGCCGTATGACATGCCCGAACCTCAGATGCTGCAAAGGGTGTGGTCTCATACTCATTAATGGGCAATTTATTTCCTGAAACAGGACTACTTTTTAATGTTTTGTATTTTTGTATCAAATAATGTGGTTAATCTCCAACACACTATTACTGCCAGAAAGTAAATTCATTGCCGTTCTCTCTAACAGATATCTACAGACTGTGACTGTTAAGCTGTGATTTGTAAGCTACTCCTTAGTGTTAATGACAAGGGGCAGCACAGGTTTAGCAAGGTGGCCAATAAAACAGGAGAAGCTGGAAATATTTGACCATATAGCACAGCTATAGCTTGTGTAGGCATGTGGTCTCTTAGATGTTGATTATTACTTAACCAATTTTTTTGAAGGGTGTTAGGGGATACTTGGATTTCTAGTTAATAACAGCAGTAAGGGGGAAGTGGCTGGACAATAATGAATTTCCTCTACATACCCTATTATTGCAATTACTTAACAAGGTGATGAAAAAATATCAGCCATCAGCTTGCACAGCAGAACAGCTACTTGCATATACAGACAAAAGACATGTGCTACAAATGTATTCCATTGCACAGGTGGCTGGGATGGAAAATCAGTGCAGCCTATACATTTAAATGTGTATTATTCTACGTTAGTTTAGATAGGAGAGAACTGGTTGAACATGTCTGATAGTTCCTTCTTTGTTCTAAAGAGCTGACCAGTTATGGATTCTGAAAGCAATAAATGTTATAGATTACATTTCGTTGAGTTTTTTTATTATTATTTAAATGCTTAATAAAGTGCAAGTGATTTTATTTAGATTTAACAGTATATCATTGAGAACTTTGTGAGCTGAAATATAGCAACACTTGTATTAGTCCAGTTGAGATAATACATGTAAATACTGTAGTAAAAAAGTTTACTTTCTTTGGGCTAACGGGTCCTTGTTTAAACTAAGCTTTTGGAAGCTAGACCATTTTCATACGGTCAGATCAGTAATGCACAGTTAGGATCAGGACCACACTGGATACTGACTGAGCTGAGCTTATTGTAATTAGGCTCATTATTGCCTGTGTGGTTCATACCGTGGGAAACAATGGACAGCATTTTTCCAACTCAGCTCAAAGAAGCCAGCATAACCCCTTGTGATCCGTGACTGTATACTCTAGCCATGGATCCACAACATGACAGTGTGATCGAGCCTCTGATCCCAGAGCTTTGTGACAAAGTTTATAAATGACTGCAGGGCTAGGCAACCCGTGGCTCCGGAACCACATGCAGGTCTTTAGCTTCCTTGTTGGAGAATAACTTATTTATCAATTTAATTTTTATTTATATTGCAACTTGTAAAATTAAAAAAAAATATTAAAAAGGAACTATAGTCAGATTATATATCTTTACATATGCAGTACTATACCTTATTGAGAAAGTACATTCCAAAGGTGTCAATTAACCTAGTGAAAAATGGGTCACTAAGAATTATTGGATATAAACCAGCAGCTCCCATTTGCTTTCACAAAGTAAACTTTGGTTTTTTTTAGGTTTTATTTTTTTTTTAACAAATGAATTACACTAATTTAATATTTCAAACTGTTTTTTAAATTGTTCTTTATTGGTAACAATTTTACATGCAAGAGTGATTTTTAGCACGGTTTAGAAACCACAGTATTTAAAGGAACCAGTTAAAGGCACTGCTCACTTGCTTAAGCAATACAATTATATGTGAAATATACTGAAGTATTACCTGCTTTGACAGGCTTGGGTATATGATAATTTGCACAAAATACAGACATATTGTTTTTAGTAAGACCCTCTATGAGTTTTCTCTGTTTATAATATGATGGGCTCCTTATGAATTGGGTAGACAGGCTGCTGCAGTGGTTTTAAATAAAATAGACAGGGCAGGTATTTGGAATTTTACCTTACTGCACTGCTGCAACATTCTTTTGTAGCTAAAGGCTCCACTCATAACTCTGGATCGGGCTAACCTTGACCAGGAACAAGTCCATCTGAGCTCCTAGATTCCTGTTCAAAAGAAGGTATACTTACCTTAACATGGTTTAGATAAAGTTTTACACTGGCAATAGGAGAGGCAAATGGTTCTTGTAAAAGCATAAAACAAAGAATCCAAAAAGGCCATTTATTATATATCCTACAATAACTATATTGATCTACAGGTAACACACACACACACACAGCCACATCCTGTATTATAAACTGGAAATGGTACAATAAAATGCATTGGTTTAATGTGGGGGCAGACACCCTGACTGTGCAAGTCACCACCCACGTACACACACATATATATATATATATATATATATATATATACTGCAAACTACCCAAAGCATAGTAAAGACTGGTCCCCAAGTCATTCCCAGCACCCGCTCAACCAGAAAGTAGTAATACAATGAATTCCGCTTGATGACTTCCAGAAAGTTCTCATCTTGCAATGAAAACAACAAGCCATTTTATCAAGTTTTTTTTTTTATTGATTTCACACACAAATGTATGAGGACGACAGTTAAAACATTTACACACAAAATGTAAAAATTTCATTTGAAACCATTCCAATGAATACTTTGTAAGGACAGAGAAGAACCTATAAAGGCTCCGATATTCTCAGACACAGTGAGCAGCTACAAGGTTTTAGTGGTATACACCAAATCATTACACAGCACATTAACTTGTCAAGTATGGAAAAACCAAGCGACAGGCAATGTAGCTTCCATAACAAGCGGCATTAGAAAATGGTCTGCGGAAAATGGAAATACCTGGCTAATTTAAATTTTTAAAAAAGCTTTTCTATTTAAATACCCTAATTACAGATGAACTATATCTTCCATTTATTTTCCCTGAATTGTAAGGACAATGTCTTTTTTTTCCTGCAAAACATTCCTTTTCTGCACATCTGCGATTAGGAGCGGAAGCTGCCATTGTACTTGCCTCAGACGAGGCATTCTAGATTAGACACCTGTTTGCGCTCTGATATGTTGCTCTTTTACGGATGTCTACAGGAATGTTCTAGCTAAGGCAAAATAAACCAGTTCATACTATGTAATGAGGCAGATATGCACACATGGAATGTTCTACTGCAGACAACACAGGCAAAGCATATTTTCTCAGGAGCAAGGTGAGGTCACAAGCAGGATTATGCCTCTGGCAACATCCATTTTGGGTTCCTCTTTATCTCATTCTTCCTATATATTTGAAACCCACCCCTCTGCTAAAGTTTAGCCTGTCCCATTTAAATTTTGGAACTATTGGTAGGTATAGCTTTACATCTCATATACCCTTTCATTACAATATACATCAGGGAAAATGAATGGAGACATACCTTTATATTGGATGGTATGTTCTGTTGAAAATAAAAACGATTGTTACTAACAAATCAAATTCATTGGAAGAACTCTACTGAAAATTAAAAAAAAAAATCGTTACAGAATCCAGCAATTATACCTCGATGGTTTATTTATCATTAGAAATGAGAGTCTTCAAAAAACGTACGTCTAATCAGCGCTATAAAAATCCTATTCAGCCAGAAACTGGAAACATTGTGAACATTAAGCTGTAAACCATTTCACAGTATTTAACCCTTTGTTGATTGAATATTTAATCAGCACATTACTAATACAGCACCACAGAGGCACATTGTCACAGTACAAAGAAAATAAGAATGAAATGTCTCCTAAAGCAAAATGGCTGATTTGCTTAAATGTTAAAAGAAAAAGGTATGGCATAGAATGTATCTGCGTTTAGGTTTAGTCCCAATAAAGGTAAGAAAATATGGGCAACAAGGAAGAAAATTTATAATAAATACAAACTATTACACCTGTGTTTTTACATTTACACCTTCATCTATAATTCATCAAATAAGTTGTCCGCTCCAACTCAAGGCTATCCAACTGCTAGAAACTTCACCTCCCAGCAATCCTAGGTATGCTGAATGCAGGCCAATAAATTAAATGTTTCTACAACTGATGCACGTGCGGACTATGTCCAGTTAGGTGAAAGAAAATTTTTCAATATTAGGCTATACCAGAAATGGACTAGGGGGCATATGCAATAAGTCCAATTGTTAACCTGAGCTAAAAACAAGGTATGAAACTCAGCAACAGCATACCATTTCCCACTCATTTATACACACATCGGTGGAAGCTGTCATAGCGCTTAACTCAGCAAAATAATTTCCCATATGGGTATAATGGTTTGCTAACACTTACACTGTCTTTTCTTAAAAGAAGCTGATCCATGGAGGAGCTATCTATTACTTCCTCCATCCTGTAAAGTGCCAGTTTCACTTTAAGTCTCAGTAAAGCAATATGGCAGCTGTTAAAGAAGAACTTCAAGAAAATTGATAAACCAAAGAGCAGGAGGCATGGCTGGAAAATAGGTCAGCATCACCAAGTATATTACAACCTCCCATGTAGAATCACCTCTGGTCATTTATATTCTCCTTTAGTAGTGTGTAAAATGCAAGGAAGGAATGTGCTATGCACTGGGGTATACAGATACAGGTCCTTATCCTAGCAAATGGTTAGGAAAGATGTAGAGTTCATTGATGAGAGATAGATCTTTGTAAAAACAGACAACATGTAAAGTAGGGATAGGCCAGATAGATTTTGTTCAGCTGTTAGTTTTAACTCCATACTGCTGAGGGTTTAGGGAGTTGACATTTGGCCACAACTGGATTATACAAGACGGACTATCCCTGGTTTAAAAGAAATGACAGAATTGGAAAAGGCAACATGTCTGTACAAAATTGATTAAAAAAGCCATCATCTTAATATAAGACACTCATCACTTGTGTTAAAAGCAACCAATACAGAGACAGGCTTGGGTTTTCACATCCCAGCAATGTAATGATAAGTCAGAAAGAATTACAATGCACAGATTCTACCAAGGATACTAATCATGGTGTCCTTTTGTGTGTGATAGCTTCCTGGGCAGCTTGTCACTTTTGTCCACGTTTAAAAACAAATACCTTAACAGGTACAAATACTCTTATCACAGAAACACCAGCACCACATTCAATTAATAAATATTTACACCGCTGTTCATTTCTTCACAGGCATTCCTGATCAGATAATACTGTTATGCCAAGGGCATTCCTGATTCTAATGGGCATATAGAAAATACTACTTTCTCCTCGCTCTTTATAAAGCCTTCAATGCTGACATTTGGCCTTTGAAATGGGAAACAAAGATTTAGCTGCTGATTTCTGAAAATGCCAGGGTAAGTGAACTCATTGTATGTTTTCCTCCTGCCCGCCTGCTTCTATATAGGCAGAGGCTGAATTTAAATCTCAGATTTACACCTGCCACTTCCCAATTCCAAACATGTTAAAACTATTTTAACTACATTCCACATTTTAACTTATTCCAGAAGTCACCATCGAATATCTGTCTTATAGTCACATAAAAAAAAAAAATTAAAAAAAAAAATTAAAAAAAAAGATTATTTTGTAATATAAATTATTTGAAACCCTTTTTCAGTCGCTTTATCTGTAGAAGTTCAGTTCAGCAAGGTTAGCCTGACTAAAAAAGCTTGAGAATTCCAGGAAACCCAGCGGAACCTTGCAGGAGTGTGAGTTCAGAAACATACGCCGCCTGCTTCTCTCTTATGTAATTGATCTGAACTCTCAAGCCTTATTGGTCAGGCCCTTGACTCGAGGTTGCAATCTGAGCAGTAGGAAAAGAAAGAGGGCCTTCTGTAAGAAATGAATTATACATTCAAAACCACTGAAATAAGTCAATTATATATATCAGAAAAATGATACATTTACCTGTGACAATTAGACAAAACTGTTCCCACAAAGGGTGCTTTTGTTAATCAGTCCAACACAACATAATTAGTCACCTCATTCTTTGTGATAGCTGATTTCAATATAACTCTTGGGGGAGTGGGACTACATGTCCTGCACAATTTTTAATCCTTTTAGAACTGGACTAAATAAAATCCAGTTTAAAGGAGAAATAAAGTACTCATGGTAGGTGTGGGGGTTAGGGAGCTTGGATGGTCTCAATATACTTCCCGACTCTTTCCACTCCCACTGCCTCTTACTTTAGCCAATCTTTATTCTGCAGGTTCCCGTATCATTCTGCCTCCTCCCCTTTATTTCCACTGCAATCATGTGCAGAAGCAATATTATGTGTCAATGCTGCTCTGTGGCAGTGGGAGAGAGAGAAGACAGAAAGCATTGGGGATCACCAAGCAGGAACCTGCAGAAGGAGGAAGTGGCTGCAGGGGACAAAAGACATGGATCAGTATTTTCCGACCACCCAGGCTCCCTCACCCGTAAGCCTACAAGCACTTAAATTCCTCTTTGAGGATAACCCCCTGAAGAGAAAATCAAGAAATGACCACCTCATGGTTTATCTTTGAGTCTAGCACTTATAAAAGAGTCCAAGTGAACATGCACATTAACCTGACATAACCTTGCAAAATATCTTTGAAATGCTTATGCAACACCGGTATCCCTGACATCTAGCAAGTGTCATGGACACAGGCAAATTTATTCTCTACGCTCTCTACGCTCATTGAATAATAAGCCTTTACTGTTACTTTCTTACCAACTTACGTACTTTTTGGAATGTATATGTCTATATTAAGTGCCTATAGAAACCGAGAGAAAGGAAAATCCTCTCTTTAGCATTGGCATGTCTGAATTACATTAATTCTTTTTTTTTTTTTTTCTTAAATAAAGAAATACATATGCCTTGTTTTAAAAAGTATACATTCAAACTACAGGTACAAAACAATTTCTGCTGTAAACATTAGGTTTAGCCGGTTGCCAATACTCCCAAGTCTATTCCTGAACATGTTGCAGAAGATAATGTTACTATCACAGCTGCTGAGAAATTCTCAGCCCAGCAACAAGCTGTAGAATAGACTGGGCAGCAGCGCTGGCTATGGAATGGGCTTAGTTTAACTGTTATACAAAACATTAATACCTGGATACACATTGTTCACAGTAGTTGATTGCAGAGAACTAGGTCAGTACACTGGACTTTTTCCTAACGTGTGTGTATGTATGTATATATATTTCATATATACTTCCCTCGACCTGACCGTACATTCCTTCCATGTCAAGTAATACTGATTAGTGTTTGTTAGAGGTTTTGTCATAAGTGCCGGATGAGGTCTGCAGATGAACTTTTATAAAGATATTTCCAGATGGCATAGTAATGAACAGCAGCTGCCAGGGCAACAAAGAGGTGCCAGATAGCATGAGCAAAAGGGATAATTCCATCGCTCTTGAAGAATATCACTCCAAGGCAGTAGATTAAGCCTCCCCAAGCAAGCTCCTGTAAACCTTCAGTGTTGTTCTACAGAGAGAAAAAGAAATATAAATTCATTCAAATAAGAACGTCACCTAAAATGTCATTTGTCAACAGTGTAGAGTGTAGTGGTCTGAAGCTCTCTGGTTGTATATTTGTATATCAACTATTTATCTCTCAAAGTAATGCCACAGTCAGAACGAGCCTGCTCTCTATAATATTTTGTTTGCTTTTACAAAGGAGGGGGGTGGTGGAATCAATTGCACACTAATTGTACTGCTGCTCCATCAGCTTTCATCTCATAATCCACAGCCCGGGATAATCAGATGAAAACTGCTGGCTGCAGCTCTCTTCCACCCCCCTGTATGTTACGTGTACCCGCCCCCTGCCTCAGTTCACTTAACTGGCCATAAAGCTCAGAAGAAAAAAAAAACAAAAAAAAAACATCTATGTATGGGCTTTATGACCAGTTCAGTCATAATGCTGCTTCACACCTGATGAAGTGAGCTGCATAGCGCTGTGTAATACACAGAGATAGGCTGGAAAAAGGCACCAGCACAACTGAAGCAGTACAAGGAAACAGTGTCACTATACCTCTGTCTTACTGTCTTAAAGGAACAGTCAGACAAAAAAAAACCCACACATTTATTTATGCCAATTATCACATGTTAAATAAAAAATTTTTTTTTTTAAAGTTAAAATTCTTACCTGTAAAGAAGTGGTGTACAGCACTTCCATGTTGCCAACTCCAACTTCAGACTCTGTCGGCGACTGTACGGTGTCTGAATCACCCAATCCCACATAAGAGCTCATTCCTTTCCAGTCGCGCTCCTAGTGAAGCCCCACATCGGCATTTCCTAGAAGTCACATGGAGAGCGTACACGTGATCAATGCTTTCTCCATGGATGAAGTGAATACTCTCCCATGTGACTTATAGGAAGGACTGATGCAGGGCTCAACTAGGAGCGCGGCTGGAGAGGAATGTGCCATTAAGAAGGATCAGGTGATTCGAACGCCGTAGAGTCGCCGGCAGAGTCTGAGGATGTAGTTTACAACACGGATTTGCTATACAGCACTTCTATACAGGTAAGAATTTTAACATTTAAAAAAAAATTGATAATAAATCGTATTTAATAACATGTGGTAATTAGCATAAATAAATAAATATGTGGGCTATTTTATAGCCAGACCAATAACACCAGAAAAATAAAGATAGCCATTTGGGCTAGCATGGCAGGTATTCAAATACAGAACTCAATAAAATGTTAATTCATAAAATATTTAACCAGCGCACAGACACAACATGGCTGTTATCGGTACAGAGAGCATTAGATTTCATGAATTAAACTTCAAACATAACATTTAATCGAGTGCGGAATTTGAATAACCGATTGTTTTCTATGGACCTTTATATAATTCACATCCAGAAAATGTCCCAGGAAGCCATTTCAGTGCTAAATATATAAATATTATACCTTTTTACCACAATGTAGAATTTTTCACAGCTCAGAATATACTGTGACTATAAATGCATTTGAAGCCTTTTTTCATTTTTTGTGGTGTTATAGTCTTTTTAACATCCTATTTATGATACATAGACAGCTAAATGATGATTGGACATTATAGTTCCTCCAATCAGATCCCTGCTAGATCATGATTTAAGGGATCTGATTGAAGGAGCTATAATGTCAACAATTTAGCCCTGCTGACAATTTAGCCAGGCTGACAGGGAAGATGACAGAGAGAAACACTGTATAAAGGTACATTTTTAAAATACATATATATTTACAAAACATTTATTTCATTAGTACACACTATAACAGTGACACACACATGAGGGAGTTACACACACAGGGTTTCTTACCATTGATGTCACTACTAAAGCAGGAGAAAATCCCATGGCCAAATAGAAGAGCAGTTCAACAATCTTATACCTAAAAGAATAAAGCAGGTTGTTTATGACTGTTTCAATAAAAAAGAAAAACACACCACTTTTAGGGATTATGGGTAGTAATTTAAATACAACTTGTACACACGAGCTAAAGCCATGTCAAGCAAGCCTCTTCTGAACACCCATTCGGTTCAAAGAGGAAAAAAATATAGTTTGTCTGCACATTAAAGTCCCTATGTCAGTTTTATACATAAATGGGAATTACCATTAACATTAACAGAGCAGCAAATCTATAAAATTGGTACTACTGTTAGTACTGTGTACAGAGACCACTGCTGGGAAGGAATGTATAACTCCCAGCATTCCACTGATAAAAAGCCCAACCAAGCCCCAACTAAACTGCGACCATTCTTAGGTCAATTTTCCCTTATACTAACAAAGCACCTCAACTTTTGTGGGTCAGAAGTTAGTATAGACTAAACAGAAACAGTAAGGATGGGTTCACACTAGCTGATTTTCAGTTTGTAAAACAATGCCCATTGTTTCCACCCAAGCTATTGTGTTTTGCACCATAGACAATAATGAGGCTAATTTAAAAAAAAAAAAAAAAAACTGGGCTGAAAAATCAGCTAGTGTGAATCCAGCCTTAGGCGGAAAGGAACAAAATGTATTTCTCCTCTTTAATTAGAATCTGTTTTATGATCATATAATCATGTGCTCATAAAAAGTATGTTGTTGTTGTAGTATTTTAGCACAAATTCTGCATCATGTATTTGGCTGCCGAGGGCCACAGACCCTTAGCAACCAAGAACAATGATCCAGAGGCATGTTTCTAATTTAAAAACAATTTTATTAATGTTCTTTTTGTTTAGGCCTTGGATTCAATCACTCTCTCTGCCTGTACATAAAACACTTTGCATGGTTGCTAAGTTTCTAGAATATAGAGGAAAATTAAATGTAAATGAGAGCGTTTAGGAACAAAAAGTAATTTAAAGACCACATAAAATAAAAAATGTAGAGCAACTGCTCATTTTCTGTTAAAGCTGCTATGACATTTTGAAAACTTCCCTTTAAAGGAAAAATAAACTGAAATGAAAATCTATAAACGAGGTGAATTTTCACATATTAATGGCTTGCAAATATTAAAAAATGGAAAAACTATTACCTTCATTTAAAGCTGAAAATATTTGTTTGTTTTAGTCACATTTGCAATTAGTTCCTCTTTATATAGCAACAATATTAGATTCAGACATTGCTGGGACTGAACTGCAATGGGAACTAAGGCTCAAAGAACCCCAACAATTC